>MU249615.1:1159305-1311805 GCA_018977245.1 Lethenteron camtschaticum
TAGTGCAGTGCGCTAGCCGTTACGCTACCGCTCCCATAGCACCGATACACCACCACCTGCGTTTATCCGATAAAAGGGTTAACCCAGGGACAGGCACAATAGTTGAAGGGGTATCGGCCCTTCACCCGTACTATGGGAAACCCACCCTAGTACTAAGCCCTCTGTCCTGTTCCCCAGTCCTCCTCTACTGGGCTACGGGAGGCTGACTGATCTGGCCCTGGCAAGCACAGATCTTGGCACCAGCTAACCAGCCTTGCCCTGATAAGGGCAGCGGTCTGGAAGCTTTTGGGCCGCGCCGCTGGCTTACCCGGCTCGGCCCTTATAAGGACGGCGAGACCGGGGAGTCCCAGGGCCTAATCTCCGAGTCTTGGATCTTCACTGGTCAGCTTCGTGTCGAACTGCCTCGAGCTCTTTGGGTCTCCACCTTTTATAGGGATCACCTCCGAGGGCTGGGGGCGTGGGCAATAACGGATGCGGACGTCGGTGTGACCACCCGTGTATGTGAGTGCCGACACCCCTGTGTTTGTTGTCCGCCGTTTCTCCCGTAATAATCCCTACATAACCCCCCCTGTACAGCTCGCAGCCGTCCCGGCTGCAACAATCCCTCAACCCCAAGAATAAAGATTAACACAGTCAACACACGTGTGCCTCGTAACAGTAACAATAACAAGAACAAGTGTAACAACAACCGATGGTCCCCTATAAAAACCCCCTCCCCAAAAATGCAACACATATACAGAACGCGGTTCGCCATCCCCACGCACAAGAAGCATCCATACACACACACACACACAAACAAAAAAAATATATAATGAGCGGGTTCCGCAGCAACGGAACACGCGCGGAAAGCTATTCATAACAACCGGCGCGTTTTGGCACGTGTCCGTGCAGCGGGCCCGTCACAAGGGGCCGGCTTGGTAGAGTCGGCGGCAGGTGTCGCATCTGCAGGTGCCTGGTCGTCCGGCTTCCCGGACGTGCCAGCGCCGACCCCCACGGGGGAGGCTGGCAGCCAAGAGGGCTTCAGTCCTGGGGCTCCTGAAGACGGGACAGTCATTAGCGGATCAGAGGCTGGCGGTGACTCCGCCCTCCCGGAGTCAGAGGACTCCCCACATGTTCGGCCATTTTCGTGAGAGGAAGCGTGCGGAGCAAAAAATGGCTTTAACCGTGAAGGGTGCACAAACCATCGACGCTTCCCCACTTAATGCGCACACATTGAGGCCGCATAACCTGCACAATTTCTACGGGGCCCCTCCATGGTCGCAACAACTTAGCCGAGGTGGCCAATGGCACCTGGGGGCAGTGCAACCATGCTCGGTCGCCCGGGTGCCATTCGTGCGTGTGTGTCCGGCGCGATCGCAATCTCTCGTTTTGTTTCTGGCGAGAGTCAGAGTTTTGCATGGCCGCCTGCCGTGCCTCCGCCAACCGAAGGATGTTAAATTTAACATGGTCCGCGAGTTTGGACTTAGCATGAGGCGTGGCAATCGTCAGCTGAGTCGCGACAGGAGGGTCAACCTCGCGGCCATACATAAAAAAAATGGCGAGAATCCGGTCGCCGCGTGAGGAGCCATCCTGTATGCTGCCAGGACTCCCCCGATCCGTAGATCCCAATCGGTTTGGGACTCAGATACCTGGTGGGATAGCATGGACGTAAGAGTCCTATGCAGGTGTTCCACCATCCCATCCGTTTGTGGATGGTAAGGTGAGGTACGAATTTTCTTTGTACCCAGAAGGCCACATACCTCGTGTAAAAGGGTACTAGTGAAATTCTTTCCCTGATCGGTCAACAACCGTTCCGGAGCGCCCTTGTCGAGGACGTAGCCCTGAACAAAAGCCTCTGCAACGGCTGCTGCGGACTGGTTGGCGAGGGGCCAAGCCATAGGCCATCGCGTGAAATATTCCACGCCAACCAGCAGGTACTTATTACCCCTCGGCGTGGAAGGAAACGGTCCCAAAATATCAAGGGCGACAAGCTCATTAACCCGGGTGACCGAAATAGACTGGAGCGGTGGACTGGCTCCCTTTGCTGGCGGCTTCCGTTGTGCACACTGGGTACAGGACTGCAGCAGATCGTCCACGTCTCTTGCCATGCCCGGCCAAAAGTAATTAAGCTGGAGCATGGCAAGTGTTTTGAGGGTACCCAGGTGCAGGAGCCGTTCATGAGCAGCCCATACAGCCCTACCCCTCAACGTGGAAGGCACCACCAGCCTGTGACGGCGGATCGTCCCGTCCCAATGCATGAGTAGGCCCTGGCACCACCCCATGAGTCAACGCCCGACTTCCCTTGACCTGATCCTTCCGCGCGATGTCGTAGCGCCAGGAGGGTCGCATCCTCCATTTGGAGGCGACCCCACTCAGCACTTGACAAGCCTAGTAGGGAATCTTTCCCTCCCCCGAAATAGGACCAGCGTCCGAAGGGGTATCAACTGCGGCCGCAAGAACCCGATCCCGGCCGTCACTTGCCGATTTGCAACGGCCCGAACCCAAGAAACAAGTGCAATCCGGAGCGATCGGCAGGCGTGATAGGGCATCGGCATTGGTGTGGCGAATCCCCTTTCGGTAAGTTGTCTCGAAATCGAAATCCTGCATGATCTCCAGCCATCGGGACAACTGCCCCGATGGCTGGTTAATTCGTAGGGCATACTGCAACGCCGCATGATCTGTACGGACGGTGAAATGCCGGCCGTACAGATATGGCCGGTACTGTTGGATAAAGAACACGATAGGCAACAGTTCGCGGCGGGTGACGCAGTACCGCTGCTCGGCCGGAGACAATACTCTACTACCATAAGCCACAACGCGCTCCACGCCACCCACAATTTGTGACAGCACGCCTCCAATCCCGGTATTGCTTGCGTCCGTGTCGAGCACGAAGGGCATGGAAAAATCGGGGTAGCTTAACGGCGGGGCCCCCACCAGGGCATCCCGGAGATAAAAGCGGCGTCCTCCTCCGGCCCCAATGAAATTTGACCCCTTTTGACGTTAAGGCATGTAGTGGCTTAGCGATGGAAGCAAAGTCCGCGACAAACCGGCGGTAATATGAAGCAAAGCCGATGAAGCTTCTAACCTCCCCCACCGAGGTGGGAGTAGGCCAGGAGCTGACACAACGCGTTTTGGCGGGATCGGTTGAGATGCCTGACCGGCCGACGATGTGACCCAAATATTTAACAGATTCGCGCAGCAAATGGCACTTTTGTGGCTTGAATTTCAAATTAGCAGCGCGCATCTTGAGAAAGACGGCCCGAAGCCTATCAAGATGTTCCTCGAACGTCTTACTGAATACGATAACGTCATCCAGGTAAATCAAACACACCTCCCATTGCAAGCCAGCGAGGACCAATTCCATCAGGCGCTGGAACGTCGCGGGAGCAGAGTGTAATCCCATGGGTAAGCGATTGAATTGGAAGAGGCCGTGCGGCGTTCGGAAAGCTGTTTTGGGCTTAGATTCGTCGTCCAAGGGAAGTTGCCAAAATCCTGAGAGCAAATCCAAAGTGGAGAAGAATCGCGATCCCGCGAGGGCATCCAGCGATTCGTCCATTCGAGGAAGCGGATAAGCATCGGCCACCGAGATCTTATTTAATCGCCGGAAATCAACACAGAACCTTAGGGACCCGTCGTGCTTTTTAACCAACACTATGGGTGCACCCCAAGGGCTGGTCGAGGGAGAAATGATGTCAGATTTCAACATGTCATCTACAGCCGATTTGACATGATCCTTTTCGGCGGGACTTAACCGAAAAGGATTTTGGCGGATAGGAGCGTTGTCACCGGTGTCAATATGGTGGCGTAGCAATTTGGTACATCCGATATCGTATTTATGTTTACTGAAGACGTCGGAAAATTCTCGCAATAGGGCGCGTAATTTAACACGTTGTGCGTCGGACAGGTCAGGTGACTCAGCACACAACGCCTCCAGCCAACCCTCGTCAGTGTCTGAGGCTAATCGCGTTTGAGAATCGGTGGCCACCTGGCCAATGATCGGCGTTTCCGCAGGTACCGGAACCGCATGTGCGAACACGGTACCCTGCGAAACCACCGCCGTCCGTGTCCCGACATTGAGGACCGCGATAAACGGGTCCCCATCCCCTTTAACAATAGTCTGGGCCGTCACCAGATCTGGCCCACTCACCCCGGCTCTAGATGGTCCCAACATAATGCCCCGGTAAGAGACCCCTTTATCGAACGGTCGACGCAACCGCAGGGGTACTAGCATCTGTGCCCCGGGGGTACACGCACCGTTCGAGCAACGAGCGCCTGTACCGTAGCACAGGCAGTATGCAAGGCAGGGGTGGAAGGCAGGAACGTAATACGTCGGCCCGATGGAAGCTCGATGCATCGCTGGTCAATCAGAATTTTGATGGGCAATTTGGCCAAAAAGTCTGTCCCCAACAGGCACGGAATAGCCAGCGAGGAGGAGACGAACACCGGGCCAGATAGTTTAATGTCCCCGATAGAAATTTGCGCTCGAATTTGGCCGATAATACCCAACGAGCCCCCATTCGCAGCGTAAAACGGTATGTCGACAGGGAGCAACGGGCGACTCTGAACGGGCAGGATATTATAAATCAAATCCGAAATGATAGTTGCCGAAGCTCCCGTATCGACCAGTACCCGTACCTCCACCCCGTCAATATGCCCCGTGACAACGGACGACCCCGCCGATGCAGCCACAACCCGGTGAGCCAACTCGGACCATTGGCCCGGTTGGAGCGCCCTCCCCGACATGCCGCGACCCGACGCACCAGCACCGAAACCCCGAGAATTGTGTGTCGGACCTTGTGAGAGGAAAGTGGGTGTGTGTGCAGGCCGAACATGTGGGGTGCCATGACTTGCCCGAGGATGTTGCGAAGGCTTGTGGGGAGGGCCGTCCGCAGCCCAGGTCTCGCTCCGCGCTGTCGAGGAGCCCGGCATCCGGACGCCACGTGGCCCCGGAGGCCACAATTGTAGCAGACGACGAGCGCTCCAGAGGACTTGGGCTGATCTCGGTGGCTCGGAACGTCCCGAGCCGGTCGCTCGGCAGATCGCCATCCTGCAGAACGGTCCGCAGCGAAGGCCCCCTCAATTCCGGAAGAGGTCGCCGCCACGGTGTGTCGTGCAGCTGCCTTGTTTGCCTTCCTCCGCTGGGAGATGAGATTGGCGTGAATGTGCCTTGCAGCCCGCAATGATGACATGTCCGCATCATCCTGTGCTAGGATGATGAAGTCCAAGTCGTCGGCCAGCAGCAAAATTTCTCGGCCACCATCGCATCGATCCCTTCTTCGTCCATACGCGGGAAAGCGTCTTTCGCCAATGACAGCAGGGCCGTGCGATAAGCAAGTGGCGATTCCTTGTCGCCCTTCTGCCGTTCATAGAAGAGCTGGCGACAATCGGAAGGCGGCCCATAAACCGTGGCCAGCAGCTGCAGCGCCGACTGAATCGTGGAGCGTGCCGACTTGGGTGCAGCGGTGAGGGTGCCCAGGGCGTCGCCATCCAGCATCGCCGGGAGAGCACACAGCGCCTCGTTGTCCGACCAGCCCGCCATTTCTTGGTGGCAAGGAACCGGCGCTGGAACCCCCCCCAATCGCCGTCGCTTACTACGAATACCTGCAGGGCCGGCAGGCGTTGCTGGAATGTCGGCTCCGTCTCCGAACCTCTTGCAGCATCCGTATCGCGTCCCCGTACTGTACGAGTAATGGCGGACTCTAATGGGTGTCGCGCCGTCAGTGACGTGCTGGTTGGGGCTTGGTCGGTGCTGGCGTCCGATGGTGGTGACGTTGCAACCCCTGATAGGCAGCCACTGCGACCCGCCTCCGCCGATGACGTGGCGGCTGCTGGCTGGGCTCCGTTCCCCGCGTGACGAGCTGGGGCTCCTCCCTCTGCCCTACTGTCTTTGTGGTGGGAATTTCGAGTCTCCTCTCTGTTGTAAAGGCGGGAGTTTCTGGCGGGCGTTGTCCATCTTCCCGCCGCGTCGCTCCTCCCGGCCCCAGGCGAGTTATTTGTTCCAGCATGGCGGCCGCTGCATACAGGAGCTCCGCCAGCCGCGAGTGAGCCAACGCCAACTCGTCAGTCGATGTCCCGGCCCTCTCCGACGACCCCGCCGATGTCGGAGCCGGCAGCGGTTGTGCAGGTACGTCGGCGGTGATGTCTTGCACCGCCCCTCCCTCGTCGTCATCCTCTCCTGGGTCTTGGGCACGAGTCGTCCGTCTCGTATCCATGCTTGGACCACTTCCGACACCAGATGTAGTAAGTTCGAGGAGACGATGTCGAAGTTGAGGCACACTCTGTTTATTAACCCAGAGACAGGCACAATAGTTGAAGGGGTATCGGCCCCTTCACCCGTACTATGGGAAACCCACCCTAGTACTAAGCCCTCTGTCCTGTTCCCCAGTCCTCCTCTACTGGGCTACGGGAGGCTGACTGATCTGGCCCTGGCAAGCACAGATCTCGGCACCAGCTAACCAGCCTTGCCCTGATAAGGGCAGCGGTCTGGAAGCTTTTGGGCCGCGCCGCTGGCTTACCCGGCTCGGCCCTTATAAGGACGGCGAGACCGGGGAGTCCCAGGGCCTAATCTCCGAGTCTTGGATCTTCACTGGTCAGCTTCGTGTCGAACTGCCTCGAGCTCTTTGGGTCTCCACCTTTTATAGGGATCACCTCCGAGGGCTGGGGGCGTGGGCAATAACGGATGCGGACGTCGGTGTGACCACCCGTGTATGTGAGTGCCGACACCCCTGTGTTTGTTGTCCGCCGTTTCTCCCGTAATAATCCCTACACAAGTGCTGATAGCAGCACCTATGTAGCGGGCACCGTGATGACAGAGACGGTTGAAGTAGAGGCAACACGTATGTATTACAGCTTCACACTCGAATAGGTAACGGCCTCTTCACCCGTTACTCTCAAGGGAGGTATTCCCAATCTGGCTCGCCTACTCCCCACCTATACCACGACCCTCCTCTCAAGGAGACTGTCTGACCTGGCCCAGCCAAGGCACAGGTCTCGACCACCAGCCACACGAATCCAGCCCTCACAAGGACATCGGCTCCGAGGCTCTGGGTCGCACCACTGGCTTGCTCTGCCCGGTGCTTAGAAGGGCAGCGGGTCAGAGGAGTCCCAGGGTCTAGCGAGCTGGACTTCGGTCTTCAGCTGGTTATTTGTCTTCGGCTTGTTCGAACTCCCCCTCTCTCTCTGGGTCTCGCCTTTTATACAATTCCCCACCGAGGGGCGGGGTTCTGTGGGATCACACACCCCCCACAGCCCCATCCCCCGGGAGGGGCCCCGGCTCGGATATCACAACCGCCCCACAGGTAAGTAATGGGAGTTAGCGGAGCTGGTGTGCGCGCGTTTCAATACCACATCTTTAAATGCCGACGCAGCACACGANGGGGTGGGTTGCCAGCACCACGCCGCCTCTCTCTCCCAGCGGCGATGTTTAGACACCGCACCAGGCACTCGTTTGACGCCGAGTAGACCTCGGCGTGGCCCCGACTGGCTCAGGTAATTATCGTGATTGGTGGCAGTGAGCGGGAAATCGCAACATGCAAACATGTTTTGCGTGCCTGGATATTTTTTTGCAATTTGCACGTCCTGCTGCGTTCGTTTCTGACCCTTATGCAATATCAAGGACCTTTGNTACTGGCAAAAATGTATCCCATGATAGAGCTACTCACCCCGAGCTAGACATGATCTCATACGTTCATTGTCCTTGTGCTGTTCGCCTTTGGGCGATCTCTGGTCTGACACCGGTGAGACGAGGCCACCAAGAAGGCTGCTGTGGTGGAGGGCAATCAGTCAAAGAAAGAATATTAAACGCGCGACGTCGATTCTAAATGTGGAGGGAAAAAGCGGAGGACGGGAGAAAAATCCACGCGACCACGAGAGAAAGAGACATGCAAACTCCAAATATACAGCAGCAGGCGTCAGGGTCGGGATCGAACCACGACCTCCTGTATACCAGGTGAGGTAGTTGACATCTCCTAGCCACCGCAGCACCCAGCGTTAATATGCCAACAGCGCTGTTGAAATTTGGGTTTTGCATTACCGGTAACCGCATTGTAAAAATGTCTAGCGACACAATCACCAGTTTAACCCTTTTATCGGAAAAACGCAGGTGCTATGGGGAGCGGTAGCGTAACGATTAGCGCACCGCACTATGAACCCGGCGACCCGAGTTCGATTCCCGCTCACGGCCACCAACCCGGTGACGATTATCTGACCAATGCATATATAATTATGAAAGCATGTTTGTTTGCATGTAGACCACAAGTACTGTGTGGTTATTGCAGACTGGATTCCTTGCAAAAGGTTTCTATTTGGTGTTTGCACACCTTAACACCTCATATTCTTATTTTTCATACATTATGTAATAGTGTGTTGAAATCCCGTGCCAAAGTAATTCTCTGGACAATCGCACGGCATCGTTGTATGGACTGTACATGATTTATTTATCAGTTGGAAAATTAAAATCTCCGTGGGCGAGAAAATTCAACTTTGGGTGGGAGAGAAGCGAGGGTTGTACCATCGGGCACTCCACCCCACAACTCCCAATTGGTGATAGGGCAGTTGTGGAGAAAGTGGAGAGTTTCCCATACCTGGGCAGTGTGCTCATGACAGCAGAGGTCTCACTCCGAATCAGTCGAGTGGCATGATCTTTTCATCGGTTGCATAACGCTGTGTGCAAGCTACCTGGTCTGTCGCTCCGCACGAAGCTTCAGATCTTCTAGGCCACGGTCATTCCCTCCCTTCTCTACGCTTGCGAAACGTGGACCCCCTCAAGGAACATCTTCGCCGGTTACAAATATTTAGGCTGGCCTGCCTACAATCCATCCTGGATTTAACCAGGCTGGATTGTGCGAGCTCATAAATCCTTGAAAGATCTGGACAAAGTCCCATCGGAGAGCTCCTCTGGCAGGCAAGGCTGCGTTGGCTGGGACATGTAGCCTGCATGCCCAGCCACCGCATGCCTAAACAGCTTTTGTTCGGCCGGATCGAGGGGGCTAAACGGGCGCGGCACGGGCTAGAGAAGAGGAGTGATGTGGTGCAGGAGGACGTGGAGCTGAGTGGACTTGCCGATGACTGGTACCAGCGGTGTCAAGATCGGCCTCTGTGGAGGAGGCACGTGAAGGACGCTACTGGGCAGTTGGAGGCAGTCGCCCTCCAACAACAACGGAGGGCGGAGGAGCGACGCTCACAACAACGAGCGGAGCACCGGGTGGCTAAAGCACAGCAAGTTGGTACAGTAGGGGCACAGGTGGTGCATCAGCCAGTCATCTCAGTCAGTCGACCCGTGGCACCTGGGTCTGCCCCGTGACCTCCTGCCAGCGGGCATTCGACACTTCACGTGGCCTCAACATGCACATAGCCTGGCACAAGTGTCGTGGTGATGTCGCCACCACTTAGTGGCGAATGGCGGTTGTTGTTGTGTGTGGTCTGTGTGAGTGGTCTGTGCGAGTGGTCTGTGTGAGTGGTCTGTGTGTGTGGTCTGTGAGTGTGTGGTCTGTGTGTGTGTGGTCTGTGTGTGGTCTGTGTGAGTGGTCTGTGTGTGTATGGTCTGTGTGTANGGTCTGTGANTGTGTGGTCTGTGTGTATGGTCTGTGTGTGTGGTCTGTGTGAGTGGTCTGTGTGTGNGTATGGTCTGTGTGTATGGTCTGTGTGTGTGGTCTGTGTGTGTGTATGGTCTGTGAGTGTGTGTCTGTGTGTGTGGTCTGTGTGTGTGTATGGTCTGTGTGTGTGGTCTGTGTGTGAGTGGTCTGTGTGTGTATGGTCTGTGTGTGAGTGTCTGTGTGTGTGTGGTCTGTGTGTGTGTATGGTCTGTGAGTGTGTGGTCTGTGTGTGTGTGGTCTGTGTGTGTGGTCTGTGTGTGAGTGTCTGTGTGTGTGTGGTCTGTGTGAGTGTATGGTCTGTGTGTGTGTATGGTCTGTGTGAGTGGTCTGTGAGTGTGTGGTCTGTGTGAGTGTGGTCTGTGTGAGTGGTCTGTGTGTGTGTGGTCTGTGTGTGTGTATGGTCTGTGTGTGAGTGGTATGTGTGTGTGTGGTCTGTGTGAGTGGTCTGTGTGTGTGTGTATGGTCTGTGTGTGTATATGGTCTGTGTGTGAGTGGTCTGTGTGTGGTCTGTGTGAGTGGTCTGTGTGTAAGTGGTCTGTGTGTAAGTGGTCTGTGTGTGTGTGTATGGTCTGTGTGTGAGTGGTCTGTGTGTGTGTGTACGGTCTGTGTGTGTGTATGGTCTGTGTGTGAGTGGTCTGTGTGAGTGGTCTGTGTGTAAGTGGTCTGTGTGTAAGTGGTTTGTGTATGGTCTGTGCGAGTGGTCTGTGTAAGTGGTCTGTGTGTGAGTGGTCTGTGTGNGTGTGGTCTGTGTGAGTGGTCTGTGTGTGGTCTGTGTGAGTGGTGTGTGTGTGTGGCCTGTGTGTAAGTGGTCTGTGTGTATGCTCCGTGCGAGTGGTCTGTGTAAGTGGTCTGTGTGTGAGGTGTGTGTAAGTGGTGTGTGTGTGTGAGTGATGTGTGTGTGAGTGGTCTGTGTGTGTGCTGCGTGTGTAAGTGGTGTGTGTGTGTGGTCTGTGTGTATGGTCTGTGTGTGAGTGGTCTGTGTGTAAGTGGTGTGTGTGTAAGTGGTGTGTGTGAGTGGTCTGTGTGTGTGTGGTGTGTGTGTGTGCTGTGTGTAAGTGGTGTGTGTGTGTGTGCTGCGCGTGATGTCACCGCGCAGGTCGAATCAGCCGCTGCTGCCCCGCTCTCTCTCTCTCTGACGTCGATTCGGTCTGCACCCGGCGTGCTGCTCGGCACGACGTCCGACGTTTCGCTCCAGCGCCGGGGGGCTTCTTTCAAGAACCCAATTCTAGTTTGAATCAACGGTTCCTGATGAAGCTCCCAGCACGTGACGCAAAACGTCGGACGTCATGCCCGACCGTACGAACACGAAGCGGAAAAGTGCATATTTAAAATTATCTTTCTTTAATTGATTTACGGCTGCCCTTTTGGCGCAGGCTGCCATGGCAAGAGTGGCAGCTGTCTCCGTCTGGCGAGGCCATCGGCGGAGGTGTTGTTCGACGGTTACCAAACGATACAACCACGAACGCACACCGATGTCGCGGACGTACTAGCACCCGCCACAGGAATGTGGGATTTCCACCACTTTCTCTGGAGGGTGAGGTCACATGCTAACTGGAAAGGAGAAACCACTTTGATCAAGAGTCACAGAGGTGTCAAGTGTAACACAACTATAAATAAAATTTTGGTCCTTTAATATATTTGTTCCGAAGGCCTAGCCGGCACGTCACCAGGTGTGTACGTACGTTGAACTTCTTCATGCTGATCGGAGGTGCGGGAGGGAAAACAATCTAAACACAAATGAAGCGGTTCTAAAGACATGGCTGTTACAATCTTGATGATTTCAAAGTGCAAAGCTCCCAGTGGTTTCCTAATATCGGATTGAAGAGCGTTCCAGACGGCCGCAGAACCGCATCTGCGAGCGCACGCAATGCGGTGCGCGTTGGTGGGTTGGCGGGATACAGGGCGGCGTTGTTTGACCGTACTTCGCCACCCTGGTCAGCAGTACGGGTTGGTGAAGGGCGGGTGAAGGGCAGGTGAAGGGCGGGTGAAGGGCGGGTGAAGGGTTGGTGAAGGGTGGGTGAAGGGCGGGTGGAGGGCGGGTGAAGGGCGGGTGAAGGGCAGGTGAAGGGTGGGTGAAGTACGCCAGGACCGAGGTTCACATATCACTCGCCGCCGATGTCAGCCGCGTCCGGAAATCAAACTCGGGTCGCCACGTTCAAAGTGCAGTGTTTCTCACCGCTGCACCCTTTGATTGGAAAGGGACTGGAGGCGGGCGGGCAGGGCGGGCAGGGCGGTTGCGTGCAGCAGCAGTGGCCGTGCAAATCAACCAGGGAGGAAGGGGGGCCTTGGGCGACGACGAGAGGCCACCGTGCCACGCGTTTTGTCAGCTCCCGAGTTGCAGCTCCACGTGACTCAAAATCTCCTGCAGCTGAGTGTCCAGGTCGCCGTCCAGTGCGTCGTTCCGGATGTTCCAGTCCCACTGCACTCCGGAATCCAGGCCGCACTCCGACTCCATGTCGTCGATCCCTGCACGGACAAAAGGCAGCTTGTGTCCTTAGCATCGATTGCAATTCAATTGAATCCATCAGATTCAGTCGAAATTGAAAACTCATTTCCAAATTGAAAACTCGTTTCTTCAGAACCGCTTCTTGCGTTGCGTTTGTTTGCCTTCCCCCGCACCACCGATTAGGACGGTTGGCTACGTACGGTGTGAAAAAAGTTCAACAAACATACGTACATCACACCTGTTTAAGAAGTCGGGGGTCAGGTGACACGGTTATTCTGACTTCCTGCATTTTATTCTAACTGCCTGGATTTGCATGTACAGGGCATTGCTTAGAATCCGCAGCAATTCAGAGCGGCTGATATCACATTTCATCTCGATCGTGTCAATGCCCTGCTGCAATCTTGCCAAGGGAACCCCCGGCGGCAGCTGTCCCTTTGTGACTCAAGGTGTACGCTGGAGCGGACCGCAAACGGGAATTTCAACACGTAGGCTGTCGCGACCAATATCATCCATAATACAAGTGTTTTTGTTGTGGCTTTGCTATCCAACACACCGGTGTGCTGTACGAGCAACGAATTGGCACGTTCTGTTTACGTGACAAACCTTACTAGTTGGCTGTGTTGGGTGATGGTGGGTTTAACGACACACTTATATATTTACGCGATCGAACCCCAAAAAGAAAACCTGTTTTATAATCGGGCATTTGTCTGCAAGTAAGGGGCGATGTGGCTTCGTGTTCATCAATAATATTTTACTTTCATTTGTTGACGTCAAGACCCCTAAACGCGGCAACACAAATTCTACCGCCGCACCGCGCAAAATAAAAACGCGCGCCGGATATTTTTATCGCTTCAGCTCCCTGGCCGGCGCGGCTCGGAGAAGGAGGCTCTCCCTCGCAAGCCGCATTTAGCAGCGGCTCGACAAGCGACGATTCACTTCCAACAGCGCGAAGCATCTCTCCGGGGCAAGGCCTCGCAAGTCAAGAGGAACGACCCGGGGAGTCCGATATTCGGCCACATCACTACGCGGCCTTCATGCGCGAATCAATTGCGAACCGTGATATTGCCCGCGAACATCGACTCCTCGCTCAGACTGTTTGACTCGGCTGGTGATCCAGTGTGGGCCGCAGCATTCGTGGGAGCAGGAGCGCTTGGCACGCTGCGGCTCTGAACCCGGTGGCCCGAGTTCGATTGCCGCTCACGACTACCAACACCAATGACTCCAGGGACTCCCCGAGGTCGATGCAAACTGAAATGAGTACCTGGTGCGGTGTGTAAACATAACCGCCACTGGGAGACAAAGGCGGGCGGGCCTAGTGCTGGCACCCACTGCATCGTGTGCCGTTACGGCGTTCATAGGTGCTACTCGCTAGCGGCTCTTGTTCCAAAAGACTGTTAAAGGCTATACGAGGGATCTTTGTCTTTGTTGTCGCTGCATTAAAAGTAAAGAATTAACTCGAACACGGACGGCGTAGCGCCAACCAATCTTTATGTTCAAGTCGTCGTTTTGTCAATCCTGCTACCCCCCGCGGCAGTGGTCAGAGGGGATTGTTTGGCCATACTGCACCGGTCACTGCACATTGGTGAAGCGCGGGGAGGAGGACACACACCTGGGGAGCATACAAGTACTGTACAGTAAAACGATGGCTGTTGCTGCACCACCCTCTCGCTGCCCAGAGCTCGATAGCCTCAAGCACCTGTTATGCACGACGGGTCACTCATTCAAGCAATTCTATCCGGCCTCAACCCCCGCGAGGCTTGCGAGATCTGACGGGACCAGGTCACAGGCGCGGCGGAGTCCCGGGTCAGAAATCGCTCGCCGCCGATGTTTAGCCACGGTCAGGAATGGGACTCGGCTCGCCGGGTCCATAGCGTGCCGTGTGCCAACCACCACTCCCGCCCGCGGCTTGATAACGATCGCTTGGTCGTGGATTTTTCCAGGCAGGTGGCCCGGCGACCCGAGTTCGATCCCCGACCGCGGCCGACATCGGCGGCTGCGAGTCCGTGAGATCGATTCCTGGACGAGAGGAAGACCCAGCCAATCATCCCTCGCAATATTCGCCNCCCCCCCCCCAGCCGCAGGAATGTGGAATTTCCACCGCATGCCCAGGGGCTGTGCCTGAGAGGTCACAGTCAAATGCCTTAACTCTCATTCGAGTGGGAAGCGGATATTTTTCTTTTGAGTAATTATTGACTCCAGATGGTGAAAGCGGGGGCGAGTTTAATCGCGCGTGCGTAGGTCGGTGAGCTCCAGCACGAGGTTAATCTACTTTGTTGTTTCCACCGTGGCGCTTGGCAGAAGAAGTTGGCACAGTAGGGGCACAGCTGGTGGTGCATCTGCCGGTCGTCTCAGTCAACCCATGGCACTTGCTGGGTCTGTCCCGTGACCTCCTCCTGCCAGAGAGCCTTTGACGCTTCACGTGGCGGCCTCAAAGATGCACCTGGCCTGGCACAGGCGCCGTGGCGACGTCACCGTGACTTAGTGGCGAATGGTGGACGTTGGTGGGCAAGCTGCGATGGTGCAGCGGTTAGCGCGCTGCGCATACGAATCCGGAGAAACAAAGTTCGATTCACGCTCATGAGCAACATCAGCTACTCCCGAACAGCACTCGGCCTCCGACAGTCCGTGAAGGTTATACGGGAACCTGTTATCTTTGCTGCTAGGCAACGGTGCTCCGGAGAAGGTTTTAAAGTTAAGCGAGGATCACGCTGACATTTTTTTTTCATGTCTTGCACGCGCTCTTTATCTTTGACAATAAGAACGCGGATTTGTTGATATTTTTTGCGGTGGCGGCGTTGCTGTTTAGGGTATTTTTATGGGAACCAAGATAGCTTTGCCTGATACCCCACACCACCCCACACGTGCCAAACAGACCTTTGTCTTTCCGGTTATAAATACAGTTTGACGTTCCCGTCGCAAATGCTTCTTTTCTTATTATTTTTTTCTTTCCTTTTCTTTATTTCTTATTTTTGTTCTCTTATANTTTTTCTTTTTTCTTCTATACTCTTTGGGTCTTTCCGTAAAGTCACGTAGGTACAAAATAAATTAAATCACGACGTTTCGGGCGCAACACAAGTGCCCGTCATCAGGTGGAAACAACCACAGCAATAAACAATTGCTGAAGTGGGCAAAAGGACGACTCAGCCAAAATTAATCCTTGGCCAACATTTTTTTCTTTTATTAATATTCTTTTTTTCTTTCCTCTTTTCTTATTTTTTTCTTTCCTTTTTCTGTCTTTTTAATCTTTCTTCTTTTAGTTTTCCTTTTTCTTTCTTTTTGTTTTCTTCCTTTTTCTTTATTTCTTCTTTTAGTTTTCTTTACATTTTTTTCCTTTCCCCCCCACTCACTCAGCCAAAATGAATCCTTTGCCAACATTTTTTGTTCGAATCGTACGACGATTAGATTTGGGATTGCATCGATTTCAGCAGCAGCAGCAGCGGTGAGCTTGGCCCGGGGAGCCGCTCGACTCGGTTATTTCGTGGGCGACCGGCGACGGCTCGGATGTTGCACCGTACAGATATTCGTTACGAGATAAATACTTAAAAAAATTATTATTCGGCTTGTTTTATATGGGAGAGTCTCCAGACACATTTTCAGGAGAGGTCCCTGCCAAACTTGTTTTCGCAGGAGAGGGGCGAGGTGAGAGGGAGGGGAAGCGATGCTGCTGCTGCTGCTGTGTGACCCCCTGACAGAGGAATTTTTCAGGGAATTCTTCAGCACTGGGGATGTTTTGGGTGAGATCACTTTCATTGTATGGAGGTGGGTGGGTGGAGGGGGTTCAGCCATGAGAGGACACCAGGGGGAATCGGGAGGAAACGCACGCAGAACAGGGGCAGAGAGCGGAGAGCGGAGAGCGCGTACAGAACCCACGCAAGAGAAAGGCTCCCCCCTCTCCCCCTCTCCCCCCCAGGCCAGGAATCGAACCCTGGACCCTTCTTGTGCCGCGCGGCACAAATTGTTTACCTCCGTGCTGCCACAAACCCCGCCGACCGTTAAAAGTGATTCTTTGCCAATGCCGCGACTTACCGAGCGATTGCCCGCGGTTGGAGCATGCAACCACTTCATTTGTAATGGTTAATATCCAGTAGACATCTGATTGGTGATGACACCTATTTAAGAAGGCGGGTCAGGTGACACGGATAGTTTGACGTCCTGGATTTTCCTCGGGGCTTCCTGCATCTTGTACTAACGATGCCCTGGTGGCGTTGTAAACAAAAGCTCGTGAATATAATTGAGCTGAATATGGTTGTGAGAACTGCCCTTCAAACTTTCCCGTGAGCGAGTGGGTGCGTCAGCGAGTGGGAGTGCGAGTGAGTGGGTGAGTGGATTAGTGAGTTTGTGTGTGAGTGTTTGGGTCAGTCAGTAGGTGTGTGAGTGGGTGCATCAGTGAGTGGGAGTGTGAGTGAGTGGGTGAGTGGATTAGTGAGTTTGTGTGCGAGTGTCTGGGTCAGCCAGTAGGTGTGTGAGTGAGTGTGTGGTATTACAGTGGTTAGCACGCTGTTCCACTAACCTGAGTTCAATTCCCACGCACAACCAATAAAGTGGAGAATATCTGAGCCAGTTCTGGACCTCCCCCTAAACATGGCCACCCACTCCCTCGTTGCTGTGCCAGCACTCCATAGGTGATACTCGCTAACAGCACTTGCCCCAACAGTCTGGTAAGGCTATACGGGGATCTTTGTCTTTGTGTGAGTGTGTGGGTTGGTTGGTGAGTAAGCGAGTGGGTGGGTGAGTGAGCGAGCAGAAACATAAAAAACCTGCCGCGTCGTTCAAGGCCTGTGCCCGTGACGTGGGCGACTTGGGGCCGATTCCCGTGTGGCCCCCAAGCTGTGAACTCACTGCCACCTCGGGTCCCCAAGCCGCAATTCTCGGCTCATTCTAACCCCCCCCACCGCCTTAACACCGATGTCTTTTCATTTGCTCACTATGGTTTAGCTTCACCTTTGGGGTGTTTATACCATGTGGCAAGGTGTTCCTATCACAAGCCTGCACGCTTAGAGTAGGAGTTTACTGGGTTTCATTTCCTTGTTATAATTGTATTTTTTTTTGCATCAACAGCACTTTGCGATCTCCGGATGAAAGGTGCTTTAGGAGTAAATGACTATTCATCTGTTTGGCTGTGTCGGGTGGTGGAGGGTTTTATGATACAGATTTGGCCAAAGCATTATGTGGCCTAACCTAAGCATTACGGAGTGCCATGGTGGCGAGATGTTAACTACCTCGCCTGGTATACAGGAGGTCGTGGGCTCGATCCCGACCCGACGCCTGCTGCTGTATATTTGTAATTTGCGTGTCTCTCTCCCTGTGCTCGCGCGGATTTTCTCAGGCTCCTCCAGTTTTCCCTCCACATTTAAAATCAACATCACGCTTTTTAGAGTATTTGGTTGCAATAATTTCCACACGACGAGCCACTTCGCTGAGCTAACATCTGTGGCCAGGTCGCTTCTGAAAAACAGCTACATAGCTCAGTGGGCCTCCTTACTTGGTAAAAAAAATAGCTTAGTTTATAAAACAATTATGCTTTTAAAACTAAATGTATTTACATATTACGACAGTTAGACGTCAATTATCTCCGGGGGCAGCAGTTGAACCAATCGTGGGGCTCTCCGCGTGGGCGGCACGCGTCACGGCAAGCGGCGGTGGCGGCCGCCGGTGGCGAAGAACAACGGAGCGGCAGCCGAGCAGCGGCGGACCGAGCGTGGGAAACACTCGCAAACCCCGGCCTGCTCCTCCACAGCGGCGCACACACAGGTGGCGGGGGAACAGAAGTGAGCAGCAGGTGCTGGTGGTGGTGGTGTGTCATTGTAAGTGCTGTAGCAAGTAGCACCTATGAAGGCCAACAGGGCACATGAGGGGGTGGGTGGCCAGCACCACGCCAGGTTGCCTTTGTCTCCACAGTGGCGATGTTTTTGTTCACATCGCCACTAGGTACTAAATTGAGGCTGAGTCGACTTAGTGGAGCCCCATGACCGGTTCAGATAATCGTCACTGGTGTCGGGTGGCCGTGAGTGGAATCGAACTCGGGTCGCCGGGTTCGCAGCGCAGGGCGCTAACCGCTGCACTGTCGCTATACGGTGGCATCTTTGTCTAAGGTGGGGGGCAATGGTGGTGCAGGCGATGGTGTCACCGCGGACGCGCCTGCCGTGAACACCCATCCTCGCTTCCGCCTCGTGCCGTCGGAGGCCGAGACCCGCACAGTGCGCGTCACCGCGCCGTGGTGGCGAGCAAACCAATCCACGTCCGATCGGCGTCGCGCGTCGCTGATTAACTGCAGGGCCGGGGGGAGGGGAAGGGTGGAGCAGGGGAAAAGAAGGTACAATGTGCATGTCAATAAAACACAGGCAAAGATGAAGCCCCGTGCAGCCCTTGTACGTATGCATGTTGAACGTCTGTCGCACCGTACGTAGCCAAACGTGCTAAGCGGAGGTGCGCGGGAAGGACAACCAACGAAACACAACAAGCAGCTCGAAGGAGATGAGTGTTCACGTTGGGGCAAGTGGTGTTAGCAAGCGCCGAGGGCGTGGTGTGGCCAGAGCCAGGCATCCCGGTACAAACACGGCCACGCAGACAAAGATCCCCCCCCCCCTCATAGCCTTCACGGACTGTTCAGGAAAGTGCTGTTAGCGAGCAGCACCTATGAAGGCTGGCACAACACACGAGGGGTGGGTGGCCAGCACCACGCCCGGCCGCCTTTGTCCCACACTGCTGACGCACCGGGTACTCGTTCAGGCTGAGTTCGACCTCCGGGGGAGGCCCGGACCGGTTCAGAAAACCGTCACTGCTGCTGTTGGTTGCGAGCGGGAATCGAACTCGGGTCATCGGGTTCGTAACGTAGTGCGCTAACCGTTGCGCCATCTCTTTCCACACACACACACACACGCATACACACCACACGCACACACACGCACACACACACACACGCGCGCGCGCACACACACACACACACACACGCGCATGGCATACACATGTATGGACGCGGACGGAGATGTTCAGTGTAGACTTTACAGCAAGAGTGGTTAGTGAGCACCTATAAAGAGGCATAAGGTGGTGTGGGGTGCGGTGGGGTGCAGTCAGCACCACGTCTGGCTACCCTTTGTGTGCCAACGTTTGTGCAAACATATCAGGTACTCATTTAAGGCTGAGTCCACCTTGGGGAGGCCCAGTGGGGGGGGGGGGGTGCAGCGCACTCACCACTCAGCCACCGATGATCTAACCCCTGTGCCGCTCTCTCTGTTCCACTGATGGACAATGAGAACTGACCCGAGAGTGACTGTGGTTGCTAACCTCAAACCACATCCACGCACGTAGAGACACACAGACTCACAGACTCACATAGACACCAATAGGCTACACATCGAGACACAGACTCACATAGACACCCATAGGCTAGAGATACACAGACTCACATAGGCTCACGTCCAGACCCAGACTCCCATAGACACCCATAGGCTCATGGAGAGATCCAGACTCACAGACCCATAGGCTCCCATAGACTCACATAGACACCCATAGGCTCACGGAGAGTCCCAGACTCACAACACCCATAGGCTCACAGAGATACACAGACTCACAGACACCCATAGGCTCACGTAGAGACCCAGACTCACACAGACACCCATAGGCTCCGAAGAGATACACAGGCTCACACAGACACCCACAGTGGAAGAGACAGTGGCCCAGTGGTGAGACTGTCGGTGGCTAAGCGGTGAATACACCGCACTGTGAACTTCATTCTCAGCGGCGTACATCTACACGCACCTCTGATTAGCACGGCTGGCTACGTACGGTGTTCAAGTTCAACATACACACGCACATGCCAAGCGTGTTCGGCACCAACCCAACTTTCCACCGGAATCATCGTGGCCGGATCCTGACTCACGGAACGGTGGGGGAATGGGGGGGGCAACTGATTCTGAAAATGCGCACCGGTGTTTACTGCCGACCCGTCGTTCGACAACCCAAGAGGGGGCCCCCATCGCTGGTCACGGCAGCAGCTACCTCCTGCAGCAGACTTCCCAGCAGCAGCTGAGCGCGCACATGTCATCACGTGACCCAGTTCCCAGTCCGTCCTAACGCTGGCGCAGGAAGGACCTCGCTTCGATAAATCAGCCGTCAACTCTCACGCCAACCGCGCTTCCTTTCTGCGTAAATCCCCTCCCCCCCCCCCCAGCGACCACGTGCGTGCACGTGCGTCTGTTAGCGCCGCGTGCGTCTGTTAGCGCCACGAGCGTCAAGCTCGACGTGTAAGGCTTATGCCGACGCACAAAGTCAGGGGTGGATCAGGGGCAGGTGGTGGTGGAGTAGGGGGAGACGATGTGAACTGTCACATTCAAACGGTAGAACAGGTGGAGAATGTACAAACACTCACTCACTCTGCAGAACAGGGGGTGAACATACAAACTCCACTCACTCTCACTCTGCAGAACAGGGGTGAACATACAAACTCCACTCACTCTGCAGAACAGGGGTGATCATACAAAGTCCACGCATAAAGAGTCGGGAATCGGACCCAGGCATTTCTTGGTGCGAGGCACGCCTCTTACTGCCCCTTCTGCCAACATCCTGCCGCCCAGATTTAAAACGCTTGGCATTTCTGGACAGCCCTCGCCCCCCACCCCTGTCGTCCCCCCCCCCACTCTGGAACGTTTTCGAGTCCCGCCTCTGCCAAGGGGCCAACCGCCACGACATCACAACACCGGAGACGACGAGACGGGAGCCAAAACAATGTTGGGAAATTGGGGACAAAACCAGAAACTCCAAGCACGAGCATCACCGCCGCCACCCCCACTGCCACGACTTTCCATCGTGGCTGTGGCGGGGGGGGGGGGGAGATATTACGGTAATCGCGCGAGGGCAGGAAAGCTCGGCGTGTTTTTGTTTTGTTAACATTCTCAACGAGCTGGGCGGTGGTGGTGGTGGAGGAATCTTGTTTCTTGTCGAACGAGAAAGCCCAAAGCTGTCCTGCCACTCGGGAGCGGCAACAGCGCCGGAGCCGTTGCAGGGAAAACGATTTCTCTCTAGCGGCGTGAGAACCAAAAGAACGACCCTCGTTAGTCATCATTGTTGTTGTTGTAGTCGTTGCCAAACGCAATAACGTTTTTTTTGTTGTTGGGTTAGATCGCGTAAATATGAATGTGCCGTTAACCCGCCAGCCATCAACGTCCGATAGCACGTTTGGCTATAACGGTGCGAAAGAAGTTCAACATACACACATGCCACCCGACACAGCCAATTAGTAAGGTTTGTCAAGTGAACACAACGCGCCAAATTGGTTACTCCTTCAGCACTAACCGGCTGTGTTGGAGAGTAAACCCACAACATTTACCGTACGAGTACTGTGACGTTTAGCTGCCGATTACAACCGGCTTCATCGGGCAAAACCTATTGCCGTTGTTATTGCTGTTGCTATATTTCTGCTTGTCTACGCAGGGTACACCTAGCCGAGTTTCCTGCATCTTCTAGCGGCAGGGTCTTGCCGAGGCTTTGCGGTGGGAGGCGATGATTGCTCCTGCTGCTTGTGCGTTGACACTTTACAGAGCGCCTCCGATGAAGAGCGCCTTCGATCAAGAGGCGGCGCTTAACATTACGAAAACAAAAATGGGACAAACAGAGAAGTGATTCAGATGGCAGGGGAGCGCAAGGAATGAGGAACGGGTGACCAGGATCGAGGGTGCCCAGGAGGGGGGTGAGGGAAGGGGAGGACGTGGGAATGGGCAATGGAGATAAGGTGAGCTTTGATTTGCGGCATAATATTCAACATTTGGCGAAGATTCAGACCAAGATGCCGGCACGCGAGGGCCCACTCTTTGACACCGTAGGATATTTGGCGTCCACATACCGTGTCAACCCATACGGTTTACCCGTATTCTTGTACAGGAAAATTTAGTTCAGGTCCATACGGCGTATAGCCCAAGACGGGGAATTTTTTTCTATTTGATTGTGTTTCTCCTTGTGATGGGACTTTGTAGGATGAACGTTGAGATTTTAAGGGCACGGGGTGACCATAAGGTCTAAATTTGTCTGTAATAAGGAGACACTGCTAAGGGGTTAACAGCTCTGCGTCCACTGTGAATCGGATGGCGCGCAATAAATTTAACGGCGAATATTCAGCAAAACCGCGGTGTTAGCCGGAGCGGCTGAACTGGTGGGACGCGTGTGTGCAGGACAGGGGCGGGGGAGGGGCGATTGCCGTGACGGGCTTTGGAGCGGTCTCCAACGAGCCGACGCCAAGGGAAGAGAAGGCCTAAGGCCAGATNGGCGGGACGAGACCGTCAGGGCAGAGCTTGGGAGGTGGCTGCGTGGCGACCGTGCATCAGCTGCGGGAACTGGCGGAAGGATGTGGCTGAAAGCCGTCGGTAGCGAGGAGGTGCCGTGTTGGCAATGGCCATGGCGGTAGTGGTGTTCGCGGTGGTCATGGCGGCGGTGTTGGTGGCGGTGTTGATGGTGGTGTTGGTGGCGGTGTTGGTGGCGGCGGTGTTGGCGTTGGTGGCGGTGTTGGTGGCGGTGTTGGTGGCAGTGTTGGTGGCGGTGTTGGTGGCGGTGTTGGTGGCGGTGTTGGTGGCGGTGTTGTGGTGTTAGCGTGGTGGCGATGGTCGTCGCGCGGTGTTTGCGGCGGCACCGGCGGGCCAGGTTCCTCACCCACACGGGCACCGCGCCCGTCGCTTTGCGTCGCCAGTCGACAGAAGAAGCCGGGTCGGCGGATCGACGAGCCTCGCCCAGCGGATCATGTCCCCCGGTAGCGCTCCTTGTAGTCGCTCGCGTCCAGCAGCTTGTCCAGCTCCAGCCGGTGCTCCTGCCGCAAACAGCGCCGCCCGTCCGTCCATCGCTCCGTCCACCCACGCTCACCGGGGTTTCTCCCGCGCACGGCAGGGTAACTCGGCCCGTTCGGTTAGATTCGTAAAATAAATAAATAACATAATCACGAATCGTGACACGGGGCGGGATAACGCGGCGTTAGCACAGACTGGGAACTAGGTCGCGTGGTGCAGACAATCGTTGAGGTATAAATCGATGCGGTCATTTAACACCGAGATGAAGCCGGTTGTAATTACTGGCGAAACGTCGTACTCAGATTGTAAATGTTGAGAGTGACGAATTGGCCACGTTCTGTTAACGTGACAAACCTTGCTAAATCGGGTGGTGGCTGGTTTAACGACACATTTATAAATTTACGCGATTTAATCCCAAAAACCTGTATTATGAACTTCGAGTAGCTTCTCGCAGCCGATGTCATGATTCACAATTGTTTTTGGGTTAGGCCACGTAACGATCTGGACCAAATGTATGTTGCTAAGNCCCCCCCCCTCCCCCTGCCACAGACCCAACACAGCCAAATAAATTTGTCGCTTGGTGCAGAATCGCGCCGAATGTTAATGTTTCTAGATTTGAAGCTTTCGTGACTGCAGGGATTCATATTCTTAGGTTTTTTCGGTAAAGTCACGTAGGTAAAAAATTTAAATTAATAAAAGTAAAATAAAAATAAAATAAAAATCACAACGTTTCGAAACATCGTGATTTATATTTTATTATTATTTTACTTTTATTAATTTACATTTTTTACCTACGTGACTTTACCGAAAAAACCTAAGAATAAGAATGTTAATGTTTCAGCTCGCTCAACGGCGACTTGAAGAACGATGCTCACAGCCACATTGAGCAGCAGGTCGACACTCGGACAAGATAGACGAAGTCGGAACAACCGTGTCAGTTGACGCGGCTTCTTAAGTAGACAACCATCAATGCGGTCAGCGCTGGCTTTGCTGGTGGAAGGGCGACCACCAGAGGGAGCTCTAGACAGCCACTCTAGTGGGTATTTGGCCTACTCTTCCACGCTGGCCGGTATGTCTTGGCAGAGGCCGGAGGGGCCCACACTGCACCCCCACCGCAAGCGACCTGCTGATTGACTTTGGTGCTAAACTCAATTCTCCTGCTCGCTAGACAGAGGGGCGGTGGAGTGGGGCGATGCGGAGATGCAAGAAGATGGCTCCTATTGTTTCAACTGCCGCACGGGGAGACGGAATCGAACCGGAGACCTCTGGATTGCAAGCTCAGTACTTGCAAGCACTGCCATCGCTGTGGCAGTTAAACTAAAACCTACACTTTTATTTTACCGGTAAGGCCCACGGAACTTCTTTTTCAGAAGCGACCTGGTCACCAGCGATAGCTCAACCAAGTGACTTAACATGTCGAAATTTAGAGCTGCCAATTGCTCTAAACGCATGTTGATTCGACATGTGGAGGGAAATGCAGGCCAGGAGAAACATCCACATGACTACGGGAGAACACGCAAACTCCAAATTTACAGGTGTCAGGGTCGGAATCGAACCCACGACCTCTGTACACCAGGCGAGTAGGTAGTTAGCATCTCCTAGCTACCGTTCTACGGTATCCTTTGAAACAGTCGCACAAAAATATACTTCACAGCCCTTTTGTCAATCCGCTGCAGGATGAAGGCGTTGGTGCTATGGGAGAGAACTCACTTTGGTTGCGGCTTCACTCGACATTCGCCCCCCCCCCTCCTTTCCCCCCACTTGATTGAGCAATGAGAGCCAGCGCTCTCGAGTGAACTCACCTTGGCGAACTGGCTCTTCAGGGTTCAGACAGTCGCAGGATCGCACACACGTCTTCTCCCAGCCTGCAACGAGAACAAGAAACGCAACGCGGCGCTTACGGTTTGGTGAACAGCCGAGACAAAGATTCCCCAGCAGGGCCAGATAACTACAAAACCTTGTTTTATCTTAGCAGGTAAGGCCCCACTGAGCTGTGTAGCTCTTTTTCAGACGCGACCTGGTTATCACAAGTGATAGCTCAACAAAGTGGCTTATCATTTAGAGCATCCAAATACTCTAAACGCGGGATGTCGATTCTAAATGTGGAGGAAAAACTGGAGGACTCGGAAACAAATACATGGAGAGAGAGAAACAAACTCTAAATATACAGCAGCAGACATCAGGGTGAGGATCGAACCCACGACCTCCTGTGTACCAGTCGAGGTAGTCAACATCTCCTAGCCACCGTGATGATGATGAGACATGCAAACTCCAAATATACAGCAGGCGTCAGGGTGAGGATCGAACCCACGACCTCCTGGATACCAGGCGAGGTAGTTAACATCTAGCCACCGTGATGATGATGAGACATGCAAACTCCAAATATACAGCAGCAGGCGTCAGGGTGAGGATCGAACCCACGACCTCCTAGATACCAGGCGAGGTAGTTAACATCTCCTAGCCACCGTGATGATGATGAGAGAGAGAGACACGCAAACTCCAAATATACAGCAGCAGGCGTCAGGGTGAGGATCGAACCCATGACCTCCTGTATACCAGGCGAGGTAGTTAACATCTCCTAGCCACCGTGATGATGATGATGATGAGAGAGACGCAAACTCCAAATATACAGCAGGCGACAGGGTCGGGATCAAACCCACGACCTCCTGGATACCAGGCGAGGGAGTTAACATCTCCAAGCCATTGCAACACATCAAGGATGGCACAGCGGTGACACTCGCGACTCGTTTCTAATTCTGACTCGGGAGCCTTTCCGTGCGGAGCTCGTGCGTTCTCTCCCTCCTCCCCTGTTCGGCGTGGATTTCCTCCGGGTTCTCCGGTTTCATCCTGCAGCTAAAACCATCCCAATGCTTAAAAATCACCTTGCAAGTTACTCAATTGGGATTAAGCACAGTCGTAGCAGCAACATCACCCCCCTACAGAGAAAACTTGGCAGGAACCTTCTGAAAATGAGCATTGAGACAAAGTCAGGTGTCCCTTGGGGTAAAGGAAGTCATTAGTGAGAACCTATTAAGGTGCCACAGTGGCTAGGAGATGTTAACTACCTTGCCTAGTATACAGGAGGACATGGGATCGATCCCGACCCTGACGCCTGCTGTATATTTGGAGTTTGCGTCTCTCTCATCATCATGACGGTGGCTAGGAGATGTTAACTACCTCGCCTGGTATACAGGTCGTGGGTTCGATCCTGACCCTGACACCTGCTGTAAATTTGGACGTATTGGCGGTACACCGGTGCAGTATAACACACCGGGGTCCTCATAAAACAATCTTCAAATCTAAATTTGAACTGACATTCGTCTTCCGATTGCTTCGAATCACGAGAGCGGATTTTGATGCACCACCACCCTGCACGATTTTCTGACCGGGGTTGCGAATCGTGGGAAAAAAATAATAATTACGAAAAATTTCCTTTTTATGCTGCGCACCGGTGTACTGACAATATGTTCATTTGGAGTTTGCGTGTCTCTCTCCCCCTTCGTTGCGTGGAATTTTTCTCCGGGTCCTCCGGTTTTTCCCTCCACATTTAGAATCAACGTGCGTTTTTTGAATATTTGGCTGCTAGAAATTTCCGCATGATGACCATAAGCCCACTGCTTTGAGCTATCACAACAAACTATGCAATTTAAAAACTTAGAAAGGGAGCTAACTTTATTAGCAGGCTCTCGGCACCAACGTTAGGATTCACAAATGGACGTCCTCTGGTTTTGATCGTGTGGGCAATGTCGACGGGCCCTCATGCTAACTACAGCCGTGCACCCTCCACCACCCGACACGGCGAGATTAAATCGAGACGTCGCGTCGCGGCGAACGCGCCCATGGATTTTGTTTTTCAGCAAAAAACCGGTTACGTAGGAAAAGCCCACGCTCAAGTTTGCCAACATGGGACCTTACTTGCCAGTAAAGTATAAAAAAGGTTTTTACCTGTTTCTGTTTAAATGTGTGGTTAATGCAGACATTCCTTGCAAAATGTTTCTGTTTGGGGTTTGAACATCTTGACACTTGTTTTGCCAGGAAGGGGTAAAACCAGTTCTTATAAAAGTTTGCAATTAACAAAATTTCCCTGCTGGCTTTGTCTGGCGGTGGACGGTTATGGGCTTGATTGACGTGACACCTACGCACTCAAACCCAGAATAACTCGGCACATGCGCCCGTGTGAGGGTGTGCGTGTGTACGGTGCTGGCCACTCAACTCCTCGTGTGCTGCAGCGGTCTTCATAGGTGCTCGCTAACAGCTTTTGCCCCAACAGTCTGTTCAGGCTAGACGGGGATCTTTGTATTTGTGGCCTTAAAATAAGAAAAGAATATATCACCGGCAACTTTTCAGGCAATAGCCTTCTTCATAAGCACGTACCTTTACCTGGCATGTGTTATTTGTGTGTCGCCTTAAAGGGGAAAAAAATAGGTGACGTTTTGGGCAAAGGCCCTTCTTCATGGTATATAGAGAGGCTGCCAGTAGACAGAGAGAGTGGATAGGTAAGGGCTGCAGAGTGCCACTTGTTTGCACTGTGGGGCGTGATGAGAATGCAATTATTTTTTTCTGTGAACGGAGAATCAAAGTTTAACACGTTGCAGGCTTTCGCGACCAATATTATTCACAAATGTTTTTGGATTAGATTGCATACGTATAAATGCGTCCTAACCCTCCACCACCCGACACAGCCAATGGTAAGGGATTTGTCACGTAAACAAAACGCCAAATAGTTACTAGTATAGTAGTGTATAGAGTAGTGTGTAGTCGTGTATAGTGTAGTTACTACTTCAGCCCCCGTGTATTGGAGAGTAAATCCACAACATTTACAATTTGAGCAGTACGACGTTCTGGTAATCACACCAGCATCATCGGGCGATTTGCCAGAATCGCAGGAAGAGAGGCACTGGCAGGACAAGACGACAAGGCAAACGCAACCTCTTCGTTTAAGGCCACGCGGTGTTGTCATTGACGAATGTTGAGTTTTGTTGTTGTTGCTGCTGTTGTTGACGATTGCGCACCACTGCAAGGCAGCAGGAGCAGCACCACATCATCATCACCAGATACCTAGTTTAACCTGAAGGACACGGATTACAGATTTTAGAATGTTAAAATGTCAAATGTGTGGCTCACATTTCACCTTCTTATGAAATGCGCAGGGCGCAAGATTTTTTCCTTGGCATTTTTCTCAATAAAGTTGCGTTGGCTCAAATGTCTTTCCAATCGTTACCATCGGACGCATTTTTTTGCAACGGCAATCACTTACACAAAAACTACCGCGGCCTCCCACGCAACCGCACAGTTGTTTTCTATTCTACAGTCGGTTTCGGGGAACGATTTGCATTTTGGAAAACCAGGGTTACTTTTACGCTTCCGAACAGATGTCTGCCAAGGAGATGGCGCGAGCGAGATTAGTTCGCGTGCAGATGATGGATGGTTGTAGCATCAAAGGATCGCGAGAGGTGGCGGCAACTACGGGAGGCCTTCATGCAGCAGTGGATTGACCCATTTCTGTCAGTGCTCGCCGAGCTGCATTGGCTTCCGGTTGCCGAACGAACACTTATGAGGTCGCACTCGTTACACACAAAGTGCTCGCCACAAATGAACCACGGTACCTTGATGATCCCGTCAAGGAGCATAAACCAGCAGGTGAACTCCGATGATCTTCGCAGAGCTTTTGGCTAGCCATCAAACAAGGACTGTTACCGGCCGTCTGGAACGCTCTCTTTTTCATATTAGGAAGCCACTGGAGCAACGCACTTTTAAATAATCTCGATTGAAAGCTCATTTCTTTAGAACTGCTTTTTGCGTTTCATTTGTCCTTTCCCCCCGCACCTCCGATTAGCACGGTTGGCTACATACGGTGCGAAAGAAGTTCAACATACACACATGCAATCCGGCCAATGATTTTAATCACCCTAATTTTTGACCTCTGCTACGATCCACCGCCACTCACGTACACGGGCAGCCCTCCTGTCAATGCACTGCAGGATTAGGGCCTCCCCATGCCGCGGTACGGGTCGTGCGAGCTATTCGACCACACTTCACCACGCTGGCAAAGACGTTGGGAGCACAGAAGCACGACATCAATGGATTTTGCCACGATGCCCTCTGCTCGCCCACAACAGTAGACCGATGTCAAACTCAAACTGTAATGCACTTTGACTGCCCATTCAAGCACGTGCAGGCTCTACTCGGCTTAGCTTGTGAGTTTTCATGAGGTTGGGTGCATTCCGGACGATTTGCTTATAGACAAAAATATACTGCATAAGACACCCAATCAATTTGGGCAATTCCACCGATTCCAATCCACAAAATAAAGTAAAGTGATATACGTACGTGTGTCTGTTTAACTTTTTCGCACCGTACGTGCCAACCGTGCTCATGGGAGGTGTGGGGAAGGACAAACAACTAAACACAAAACGCAGTCAAAGCACAATGTGTCGGTCTTGGGCATTATTCTCCATACTTCACCACAACGGTTAGTGGGAGTTATTGAAGGTGGGGGGGATGGCAGGGGGCCAGAACGAGCTCATATGCGTTGCGCACCAAGTGACGTTAGCCGTGGGCAGGAACTAAGAACCCAGATCACCGGGTTGATAGTGCAGTGCATACCAATCAAAACTAGATTGTGAGATATCATTGTCTGAGACACATGTGGTTCACGTGTAATGTATATTTTCTATCGGCCGTTTCCCAGAGTGCTTTTCTACGATTTCATGAGATACATTTTTATATGTGTAGTTTAATAACTCTGGCTGCTGACGGAAAAGTGGTACTGACACAGAGGGCAGGACACACGTCAGCAGAGAGAGTATATATGGGGGTGACAAGAACTCAAGAGACGCTCAGGAAGGGGTCCATTTGGAAGCCAGGGAACTTGCAAGTGGGTTCCAGGAAGGGGGCACGGCGAGAGTGGAGCGAGGCCACGCCGGGAGGGTAGAAGGGGCCCACCCCGGGGCTGTTGCTGAAAGTGGATCCCCTCGTCATCCCCGTCACTAGCGTCTCAGCCATCCTAGACGCCGCTAGCTCGACAGCCTGCCAACTGGACTAGCTAGTGCCGTCGAATGAGACAGATGTGACTAGTGTGTAAGCACTTCGGGCGTTTGTAGTTCCCTGACGTGTGAAAATAAAGGTGCCTTAACGATCCCCGTCTCCGAAGTGTGTCACTACATATTTATATATTTCTAATTATTTAATAATACATATTTATATATTTCTAATGGTTTCATCAGATATATTTGGAGATATTTCTAATGATTACATTATATATTTCGAATTATTCCATCATATATATTTATATATTTCTAATTATTTCATCAGATATATTTATATATTTCTGATGATTTCATCAGATATATTTTTAGATATTTCTAATGATTACATTATATATTTCTGATGATTTCATCAGAAATATTTAGATATTTCTAATGATTTCATCAGATATATTTTTAGATATTTCTAATGATTACATTATATATTTCTAATTATTCCATCAGATATATTTTTAAATATTTCTAATGATCACATTATATATTTCTAATTATTTCATCAGATATATTTTTGGTGGCTGCGTTCATCCATTTACAACCCACGCCCTCCTCTCTCCCTCCAACCACAACTTCCACGTGGTGGTTTTTCAGATTCCACGGCACGGATGTCACTCGTCACTGATGTTGGCCGTGGTTTGGGTTGCACCAGGCTCCCAGCTCAGTGCACTAAGGACCAGCGTAATATATAAATGTAAAATTGATACGCGTCAACTTTTAATTACATACGCAACAATTACAATACAATAAAAAATTAGCAATCATTATAATTCACAATCATTTAAAATTGTGCCGAACGAATGATGCTGAAATTATAAAAACTACTACGAACTATTTTTTATTTTACTCGGTAAGGCCCACTGAGATATGTAGTCTTTATCAGAAGCAACCTGGCCACAAATGAAGTGGCTGATCACGTGGACATTTTGTATCATCCAAACACTCGAAACGCATGTTGATTGTAAATGTGGAGGAAAAAAACGGAGGACTTGCAGAAAAATCCACGCTACCACGAGGAGAACATGCAAGCTCCATATAAAGTCAGGGTCGGGATCGAACCCACGACCTCCTGTATACCACGCAAGGTAGTTAACATCTCACAACTGACAGCGCCCTGTCAAATTATGACATTGCTTAGTGTTAGCGAGTTTGCAAATTTGGTGCAGGCGTTCGTGGTTGGAATCCAGCAGCCACCCTGGTTATGCCAGCTGGGCGGTGGTGGCTATGCATGCCTCTAATCCACCACTGTGCGGGCGACGAGGATTGATGGATCGCACAAATGTTTTGCTGAGGAGCCAGAAGAAGGCAGTACAGCAAGCGGACGTGTCTCCATCTGTTTTAATCTGTAGAGGAATCGAGTGTTGCTCCTTCCCTTTGCGCGCGTGTATTTTCTCTCGGGTGCTCCTGTTTTCTCCCATGTGTAGTCACTCATTAATTGGCGGAAAGCATCTTCGTATGTAGAGGATGGCAGGTAGTGAAGTCTCACACCGTCTGTCCGGCTGCTGCTGACTTCCCGCCGGTCTGTGCTGTCCTCCTTGCGCCCTTTTTAGTCACCCCTCTCTCTAGGAGAACGAGCGAATACCTTGGGTCAGAAAGTTCCTACTTTGTAGGGGGAGTCAACAGCGGCTGTTATGTGCAGTTTGCCCCCCCCCCCCCCCACCATGGGAACGTGGAATTTCCACTGCCGGTCTTAAATAGGCCAGCTTTAATTAACCAGATAAATTAATGCATTCATTAATTACCAGAGCAACGTAGCCCGCTGGATGATGGTCTCCTGACGCTGCCATGGCCGTGAGGGTGGCCGAGCAGTCATCTGGCCATACTTCACCACGCCGGTGAAGCGTGGGGAGCAGCACAAACGTGGGAGAGTATAAATACCATACCTTAGTAATAGGTTTTTACCCTTTCAACTGGTACAAAAACTGACACCTTTATACAAGGGATCATGTTTGCAATAACCACAACACAAGTGCCGGCCGACCTTATCACAGACCACACCAGACCTTATTGGTCACCCGTGCCCTTATACATCTCAACGTCATCCTGCAAAGTCCCCTCACAAGGGAGAATCGGCTGTATGCCGTATGGACCTAAAAGCTCAATTTCCCTGTCCAATAATAAGGGCAAACCGTCTGGGTTGACAGGCATGCCTCTGTATGAAGATGTTTTCAGACAATTCATGAGTGACTGCATGTGGAAGGAAACCGGAGCACCCCGGACAAAATCCACGCGCGCAAAGCGGCGCGGGGCAACGCTCGATTCCCGTACAGATGAAAACAGACGGGGACAAGTCCGCTTGCTTGTACTGCCTTCTGCTGGCGAGTCAGGGTATTGCTCCTCGACACAACATTTGTGCCATCCCGTGGCCCGCACAGCGGTGGATGAGAGGCGTGCATGGCCACCACCGCCCGCTGGTGTCACCAGGGCGGCCGCTGGAACACAACCGTGAGCCTCTGCACCAAGTGGCGAACTCGCTAACGCCAAGGCAACGCCGTATGGACCTTAGAACTCGATTCCCCTGTACAAGTTCAAGTTCATTTCAAGTTCATTTATTAGGTATAGCCCTGTGAGCCATTCGGCTCTTGAATCGGGTGCAACCGCAACAAGCAAAAAACATGAACAAAAACATCTTAAAGTAATATGTGACTAAGTGCAAACAGAAATCCAAGAAAAGACAGCAAAATATTGCAGAAAAAAATCACCGTACACCAACGCTGTGTGGGTTGACGCGGTATGAAGCACCGTTACACACAGGGGCTCGGGAAAGCGATGGTTGTTGCTGCCCTGCCCCTCTGCCACCCATAGCTCTCTGGCCTATAGCAACAAAGCAATGTCATCCAGCCTCCAATCTCCTGCTTGGCTCGTGAGGAATCCGACGAGATTCGGGTCGGAGGCACGCGTGGGGCTACCGCGATGTTTGCATCTCCAACCGGGGGCCTTGCGAGTTGCCTCCCGCAGGTTGCCCGCGTTGTGTCGTAACCCTCCACCACCCGACACGGCAGTTAGTAAGGGAAGTGTCACGTAAACAACGCGCCAATTACAGTAGTTACTACTCGTGCCCACCGGTGTGTTGGAGAGTAAATACAAAACATTTACAATCTGAGTAGCACGAACAGTGAAGCCATCTGCCTGCTTCAGGTCTTAAATGGGGCAGCAGCAGCAGCAGGGCGACGTCACCGAACCCATCAGGAGCAGAGATCAGAGGCGGCGATTGTAATTAAATCATAGATTAGTAATCAGTTAATTAGCACGTGTTTCCTCTATGAGGAATTGTGTAAGGTGTACTCTTAGGTTTTTTCGGTAAAGTCACGTAGGTAAAAGTAAATAATACAAATATTATTTTATTACATTATTAATATTATTTATTTTTACCTACGTGACTTTACCAAAAAAACCTAAGAGTATGCATCCTTGCAGTCACGAAAGCTTCAAATCTAGATTGTGTAAGGTGCATTAACTTAATAACGCGCTTCCAGGTGGAGGGGGGTTACGACGCGTTCGCACCGAGGCGATCTCACCCAACAACAACCACAACCACCATCACCACCACCACCACAACCTCTATTACGAATGTTGTAACATTGGTGGCGAAAGGCCCTGGCTGCTGCTGGTGGTCAACGCAACACGAATGGTTTTAAACCATCTTTTTACACGTTATGTTTCGTAGGCCGCAATCCATCCAACTGCTGGACGAGGCGGTGTGTGGGGGTGGAGAGCAAGACCACCAACAACAAACAAACAACAAAAACAAACAACAACAACACAAGTCCGTCCACACGAAGCGATGCTGTTGAATGTTTGCTCGAGTCGTGGCCGGAGTCATCGCGAACCTTTCGCGCAGCAAGTCCGTCACGAAGTCCTTGCCCGACTTCCTCTTCCCGCTGAAGACGAGGACGCAGCGAGGCGGCGGCGATGATGATGATGATAAAGAAGATGATGATGAAGATGATGAAGATGAACCGCCGTCCGATGCGGCCATGGCGGCTGCCGGGCGGGTCGCCAAGGCGGCGGGCGATGTCACGCAGCGAATGATTTACCTCCAGAAATGGATGTTTCGTTAAACGCGGTGCCAAGTCAGAGGTTTTACCTCCCCCACCCAAAATTAAAAGTTAAACTATCGTTATGCAAACTATTAAACAGTTTTTATTATTTTACCAGGTAAGGCCCCACTGAGCTGTGACGTAGATTTTTTACACGCAATTATTTAACTTACTCTGTTGTTGTATCTTCAAATCTTGTAACTCCATTTTAACCCACTTCCCAATGCGGTATAGACTGCAAACTTGGAAACTTGTCATACTGGTGACATACTATATTCTATCATTAAAATATTAAACAATATTTTTATATGTTATGTTCGGCTTGGGTCTAATTGTCCACGCTCAACTGACGTTGGCTGTAAATCACCACGGTCCCTTACGTTATGGAGTCGTGGAGTTTTTCCATTACTCGTACGGTACATTCATTAAAGCGTGTTTTTAAATCCTTTATATTAAGTTCACTTGCTTGCTTGCTTACGACCGTGCAAATTTTTCGGTCGTTTTTAAACCACTTCCCGTGATCCAATCGAGCTCACATTTTGCACACAGACTCGTTGTGCGAGACAATTTAAACATGTTTTCCAAAATTTTACACTTTTTAGGAANTTTTTTTTCATATTTTATTTAAAAACCAATGTGATAAAAATGAAACTCTTACTCAAGAAAACAGAAATGAATAATAAAATAAAACCGATGCCACGCATATAAAGGATTTATAGTGAAAAACTTTGTTTTTACGGGTTAATTTTAAGAAATGACTTTAAATATTACTTATTTTTCAGTGGGATCATCATCATCACAAACCTGTCAACCCCTTATGAGTGTAGACCTGATTGCAGACCAACTCAGACCGTGTTGGTCACCCCGTGCCCTCTTCACGTGGCCTCAAGGTGCACGTGGCCTGGCACAAGCGTCGTGGTGACGTCACCGCCACTTAGTGGCGAATGGTGGTTTTGTTGTTATAAATCTCGACGTTTATCTTACAAAGTCCCATCACGAGGGAGAAACACAAACAAAAACACGTTTTGCCCGTATTTGACCTGAAAACTCAATTTCCCTGTACAAGAATAGGGAAACCCGTGTGGGTGACACGGTGTGGTGTCAGGCATCACGTGGACAGTTATAGCAGGAGCTAAATAACTCTAAACGCGTGATGTTGATTCTAAATTTAGAGGGGAAAAACCCCGGAGGACTTAACGGCTGATATGTTTAGCTTTCTTATACTTTGCACTGTTATCGTGTTTCTGTACTGTTGCTCTAGTGCTCTGACCCCGTGCCCCTACTGGACATGTGATTAAAAGAGCATTATCGCCTATCGGATTCTTCCTCCAGTTTAAATAAATATCGTGATTCTGGATGTTACGGTATTCTCAGGATTATAAGACTCAGTGCCCGGTGTCAATCAGCAATGATGGTCACATTTGACCAACTATTTGGATCGGTACTTTCTCAACGACACATTTCGGCCGCACATTCATTCACGTTGAGTTGGTGGTCTGGGCAAGGCTGAGCGCTGTTGTGCGTGCGACGTTGAACTGCGCACCTTTGCGTTTTTGTTAAATATTTGCACGCACACACATCCTACCGGATTATAAGACGCTTATAATCCCCACAAATAAGAGATCCAAACAGGGAGGCCACGCTACAAGCGGTACCTTTAAATGTGAGACCCGTGACGAAGAGCTTCATAGCTCATCGGATTGCTCCTGGAGTCTAAACAAACACATTCCTGCGGAGGGAGCTGGTAGGAACGTCGGGTTGCTCGGTCAATGGCCTGCAGGGTCAACGGCGGCGTGGTGTATTCCGCAAATATGCCCGACTGTGAGGGCGGCACAAGTCAGCGTGAGTAGGTTAAACGTTGAGTTTTATAAGGGCACCACGGGTGACCAGCCCTCCCCACCCAGCCCTCCCACCCCCACCCAGCCCCACCTCCCACACAGCCCTCCCAACCTCCGCACCCAGCCCTCCCACCCAGCCCCACCCCTCCACCCAGCCCTCCCTCCCTCCCACCCAGCCCTCCCTCCCACCCAGCCCTCCCTCCCCACCCAGCCCTCCCTGCACGACGGACGGACACAATAATCCCATGTGGGCTGGTGTAACCAGGAGGTTCCTACCAGTATCATGATTCTGGGTGGCGAAATCGATTCCAGTTGTCGATTCCTTCTCGAGGTAGCGCACTTCCAAGTCGGGCTGAACGATTAATCGATTTCAAATCGAAATCGCAATTCGAAGCAAAGCGATTAGCAAATCGCAAAGGCTGCGATTATTTGAGATTTGAAAAAGTCCTATTACTTTCTGATTGGAATTGTTTTATTTTTTATTATTATAACTTTATTTATTTAACTTAACAATTGTTCTACCTTTATTGTTCTATCTCAATTAAAACATTTTAATAAATACATGTTGGAAGCAATTCATTTTAAGTTCTCATCCTTGCATTAGAATATATCTAGAGCAGTTTATATTTTATGGTATCGTGTGGCAATGCTCCATCACATGTTTTAAATCTATTACACAGCTTGACTTAAAAAGTTTTAATCTCAAATCAAATCGCAATATCTGTCAGAAAAATAAATTAGATATTGTCCCCAAATTGTTCAGGCCAACTTTTAGGCAGCAGGTTATATCGATTAATGAATCGATCACCCTGCAATGATCGACTAAGGTATCACCAGTTTTTTTTTATTGTTGAATGATAACTTTAGTACTATTTATAATATTATACTTATTTTTTACTTACATGGGGTTTTAATGGAATTCAAATGAATTAACTGATAAAATGTAAAATAATAAATTTGCAATCGATAAGTTAACCGAATCGTTACTGACGATATTAAAGGCGCCAAGGTGAGTCCATTAATGTGTGTGTGGGGAGTAGGGGTTAAAGCGTTCTGTATATAGATTAAAACGTCTTACGTGGCTTAATAAAAACATAGATAAAAGTTTAATATATAAAAGAGATTAATGATTATTTTAAACTGGTAAATAACGTAATAAATAGCTGCTTTAATTAGTAATAATTTCCGCGCGCCCCCTCACCCTGTGCTCAATTGGTTTCTCCCGTGAGCGTCATGTTTGTGATTCCACGTTCAGTTTGAATCCTCGGCGGCTCGGAGTGGCACAGAGTGAGTTGTACTCCACTTCACCCGCGCTCTTACATCTAAAATCAAAATGTATCGACCGAGATTAATCGGTTCCCTCGTTTTACCACGGAAATTAGTAAAATCGATCTAAACTAAAGTCTGACGGCAACTCGGGCCTACGTCAGGCTTTAGCCGGTTCCTTCCCTTCATCGAGTGAACTCGTGATGTATTTCACGTTCGCGTGGACATTAACACTCCATGCTATATTCACCACAAACACACAAACACACAAACACACAAACAACCGCTTGTGTTCCCCTCAACATTGGTTGTGCAGTGGATGAACAACCCATCAACCCGCCGCCATCGGAATGTGGAATTTCCATCGCCTCAAGGAGCGACCCGTGCTCAATTTTAGCGGGGAAATCACCGGCGGGCTTGGTGAGGGGGGTTATCGATTTAGCTGATAAATGTAATGATTATCGACTCTTAGGTCTTCAACCCGCAGTGGCTGTGGACGTGGAAATGTTCACAACTGGACGACCTCGCCGCCGGGTCGCTGCTTTAAATATTAAACTCTGAGTTTTAGCTGGTAAAGTAACATAGTTTAGTTGTATATATTTGGTGATTTGCTTACCTTTCCTAGACTTTGCACCCTTGTTTTTGTTTTGTATTGTAACGTTCTGAGCCTGTGTGACAAAGAGCTTTATAGCTAATCGGATTCCTCCTGCAGTATAAATACTAATTCTGGTTCTCTTCACTGCCCTCTAAATGATTAAATTGTCACCTATTTCATTTTATAAACAATGTCAAGCGCCTCGAGTGAAGGTGCTTGTATATGAATATACAATTAGATTGTTCAGCGTGCGTTGGTGATAATCTGGCGGGACCCCAGGACTTTGTTCAGATATCATTTCGCCATCGCCGTGTACGGAGATTCATAACGAACGTAAAATAAATGATAATAATATAAATAAAATGATAAATCACGACGTTTCGGAGGCAACACAAGTCTCCGTCAACAGGTGGGACCGTCACAGCCAAATTGACTTTACCGACAAAACATAAGAGTATGAATCCTTGCAGTCACGAAAGCTTCAAATCTAGAATTCATAACGAAGTTGCGTTTCTAATATTTCACGTCCATCTTGGACAAAACATGTTACGTTTACAAGGCAAAACATACGACCGCTTGTGTTACCTCGTGTTTTTGTGTATTGACAATGATCGTATCAACGTGGAATTGCCATCTTCCCTCAGGCTGTTGAATTTATGTAACGTGCCACTTTAACAAGCGGTCTATAGACCGCCTGAGTATGGGATAAATAATTGTGCAAGTTGTTTGGCCGTAGTCCAGCCAGGTGAGTGCGCGTTGGTGAATGGGATGGGGTGAGTGGAGACCTGTTCACACTTTTATTTCGGAACGAGGTGGACAATTCGAATTCTGGCAATACTCGCTTCACGCGCTTTTGTGGCACGACATTTCGCGTTTTCTTCTTGGTTCTTTTGGTAAAGTCACGTAGAAGGAAATAATAAAAATAAAACATCATAATTATCACGACGTTTCGGCCACAACGCAAGCAGCCGTCCTCAGGTGAAGAACAGGTCTGTCGGAAGACAGCGTCATTTTATTATGTTTTATTTTCATTATTTTATTATTTCCCTTCTACGTGACTTTACGAAAGAACCAAGAAGATGAATCCCTGCAGTCACGAAAGCTTTAAATCGATATTTAACGCGCGCTTTGTATTTAGACATTGACACGCCAGAGGCAAATTTCGTAATAACGCGACCCAATGGCCTTGCCAGCAGCCAGTTCGCTACGATCACTAATAATACTAATTTATATTTTATTACACGCTTTTATTTAACTCACAATGTTGTATCCTCAAATCTTGTAACTTCATTTTAACCCACTTCCCAATGTGGTATCGACTGCAAACTTGGTATACTTATGTCATACTGATGACAATATTATATTCTATCATTTTAAAAATATATTTAAAAATAGTCTTTTTAATATGTTATGTTTCGGCTTGGGTCTAATTGTTCACGCTGAACTGACGTTGGTTGTAAATCACCACGGTCCCTTACGTTATGGCAAGCTTCGGGGCCATTTCCTAGAGTCGTGGAGTTCTGCCATTACGAGAACGGTACATTTCATTAAAGCGTGTTGGAAAAAAAGTATTTTTAAATATTACTTATATCAACTCGTGTGCTGGACTGGACAGCATCTAGATTTGAAGCTTTCGTGACTGCAAGGATTCTTAGTTCTTTCGGTAAAGTCACGTAGGTAAAAAATGAAATTAAATTAATAAAATAAAACAATAAAAATCACGACGTTTCGGCCACAATGCAAGCAACCGTCCTCAGGTGAAGATGGTACTGTTTCATTCAGACGCTGTCTCCCCGACAGACCTGGTCTTCACCTGCGTTGTGGCCGAAACGTCGTGANTTTTGTTGTTTTATTTTTATTAATTTTAATCTCATTTTTTACCTACGTGACTTTACCGAAAGAACTAAGAGTATGGACAGCATCTCTCAGTGTGTACCCAGCACTCCCCTTTGTCTCGCGTTGTGATCGTACGTTGTCATGTTTACTTGTGTTCATCGCTTTTGTACTCCTTACTGTATTTCTTTATTTTATGGGAAGTATATTAGAGTTGCCATGATTTTCTTTTAATTTAAAGTACGGGGTCCTTAAAAAATGTTAACACTTGTGAGAATGTGCAACAATATCACAAGAAATGTGCCTCCGGGCTCTGGAGACTAGGAGAAGATTCCAGCCACGTGTTGACGATGATGGCGAACAAGGGGAGACTCTGACTTTTTGAAGCTATTAACAAACATTTGTTATCATGTTACAGTGTATTAACCGTTCTTTTTTCAATAAAAGCGATAGTCCCATATAAGTGTTAACATTTTTTGAGGCACCCGTATTATATTGTGTGCGTGTATTGTATTGATATAGGCTAGGACGGGTCGGGAACCTTTTTCCTGGGAGAGCCATAAAAGCCAAACATTTTTAAATATATTTCATTGAGAGCCATATAGTATTTTTAACGTATAATAAATTAAATACGTCTTACTTTTAATGCGACTTCTGGTGCTGCGTAGTTTTGCTGACGGCCTTGTAGTCTGGTTCGTACGTGGTGAGGTTTGAGCTTCGTGCAGGCGTGACCCGTGAAATTTATCTTCAACACGAATTTCTGTTTACTTTAAAATGACGCAGTATTATTAAGCAATATCACAAGTATTTTAAAATCAGTTCCAAACTGATTTTTTTTCAACTCAAAATTGTCTGGGAGCCATATGCCGTCACCGGAAGAGCCATATATGGCTCGCGAGCCATAGGTTCCCGACCGCTGGGCTAGGATAAAATCGCGACTATGTCTGCGAGTGTGAGTGAAATCCCTAACCCCCTCCTTTACCATTATTATTTATGGGAACATTGCTTTTGACATACGCGATTTTGAGATACGCGTGCTTTTCCAGGAACGCATCTATCGCGTATGCCAAGGAGTGCCTGTGGAGAGCGGTTAGTGTAGCGGTTAGCGTGCTGCAGTTACGATTATTTGAACTGGTCCTGGGCCTCCCCTAGGTCGACTGAACCTCAAATGAGTACCTGGTGTGATGCGGAAACATTGCCACGAGGGAGACAAAGGTGGCTGGGCGTGGTGTTGGCCACCCACCCCTTATTTGCTGTGCCGCCTTCATAGGTGCTCCCTAACAGCACTTGCCCCGACAGTCTATTACAGGCTATACGGGGGGTCTTTGTCTTTGTAATGCAACAAATTTGAATTAAACTCAAGGAACAGGAACGTATGTATGTTGAGCGTCTTTCGCACCGTACGTAGCCAACGTGCTAATCAGAGGTGTGGGGAAGGACAACAAACTTCACACAAAATATGTTTTAAAGAAGTTTGTTTTCAACATAGAAAACACATTGATTAGAGAACGTACAAAATAAGAGACATTGTCAAGAGAGTAAGTGGGATTGTCAGGACGTTGTCGTTCTAAGGGACGGTCAAGGATAATGTCAGAATGTAAGTGTGCATGTATGTTGAACTTCTTTTGCACTGCACGAAGCCAACCGTACTAATCGCACAGTGGCAGCCAAAGGAGAAAACGCGCCTGAGACCATCCACTGCTGAGATGGAGCGTTGAAATCGGCTCATTAATTGATTACGTTTTTTGGAGCCAGCTGGCCAGGGTTGGGCAAAACGTGGCCCAACTTTTCACCCAGGCAACTGGAGAGCACGGACTACTCAGCTCGTGCGTAAGAGCAAGATTGTTGCGTCGTGAGATCCGTGAGAGATGGCGATGGCTTGGGAGGCCGTCATCCAGCAGTGGTCCAATCGTGGCTGTCGATTTTTTTTAGCAGGACGCCATGTCGTGTCCACGCGCAGCCTCCATGCAGCCCGTAGGAACTCCCGCGGCGGCAGAGGGAACCAAAGTGGCGGCCGCGGCAAAGGTCTGCAGAACATCAAGGTGAGCGAGGAGGTGAAGATCGCAGTGAACGTCGCGATGGAGCGCTTCCGCTACAGCGACGATAAAGGTGAGCCGGTCACCCACCGCAACCACTCACAACGCCATAACCACCACCCAACCGCACAACTCACAACCACAGTGAACATCGCACAACGACATGGTCACGTGACTACAGTGGTACCTCGTTATTTACAAACTTGATATCTGCGATTTTGGCTATCCGTGAGTCGCATCTGGAACTATACACGACTTGTCGAGAGAGAGAGAAAGAAAGTGATGAGAGAGAATGGGATACGAGAAAGTGATGAGATTATTTCCATGTATTTAACAGCTTATTTATGTATTTTAGGTCATTTATTATCCAATATTTTTATCCGCGAAATTCTATATTCACGAGCATCTCCGGAATGTATCACTCGCGAATAACGAGAGAATACTATACACGACCACCCGACTGCATGACGAATCAACCGCACAACCACAGAGCCACACAAACTGTACAATCACACAACTGCCCAACCACTCACCCACACAACTGCCCAACCACACAGCTACACATCCATACAACCGCTCACCAATTCAGCCACACAGCCACACACTGTCCTTGCTTTGCATGCTGTTAGTGCCGTCATGATCCACAATTTATAATCTACCCGCAAAATATCCAATTGAGTCTAGATTTGAAGCATTGTAACATCGCTCCATACTGCGATACTACAGCGGACTCTGGAATACACAGAGCATGCAAGATTGCCTTGCGCTGTGGGAATTGCGCGGATACTAAATGTACTGAGGTGCGTGTACGTTCGTGAAAGTCTGTCCTCCTGACGTGCGATTCGCCTGCAGAGCTGGAGTTCCCTTCCTCGCTGACTAAAACGGAGCGCGCCTTCGTCCACCGCCTCTGCCAGTCGATGGGACTCATCTCCAGGAGTCGGAAGTCAGTGAGGCTCAGCTATTGGGTTTAATTAGTTGGGGTGTAACTGCAAAGTATTAATGAATTTTGATTCATAAGCTTGTGATTTGTGCACTAACCTACGTACCCGCTCACCGACCCACCCACCCGCTTACCAACCTATACAAGACAAAGATCCCCCATATAGTCTTAACAGACTGTTGGAGTAAGTGCTGTTAGCGAGTACCTATGAAAGCCGGCACGGCACACAAGGGGGTGGGTGGCCAGCACCAAGCCTGATCGCCTTTGTCTCCCGAGTGGCGATGTTTACATACCGCATTCGGTACTCATTTGAGGCTGAGTCGACCTAGGAGAGGCGTATGATCGGTTCAGATAATTGTCACTGGTGTTGGCCGTCGGTGGGAATCGAACTTCAGTCAACGGGTTCGTAGCGCAGCGTGCTAACCGATACAGTGCTGCTCCCCATATCTACCTATACACCTGTCTGCCCACATGCATGTCCACCTACATGCCTACCTACCTATCTGCCTGCCTCGTCATCCATTCGCGAACCCACTCATATACTTGCCTATCTATACACCTACCCGTGTGCCTGCCTGCATGCACACCTATCCATCTACCCACTTGCCCACCCACTGACCTAACCCGCCCGCCCACTGGTAATTCACGCTGCCCCCACGTACTCGCTGCGTTCGGTAGCAAGGGCCGATGCGGTGCCTGACCGTGCGCAAGAAGGAGAGTGCGGAGGCGGCGGGCGCCGAGATGTCATTTGTGCTGTCGCACCCGGCGCGCCACGCCGCCCATGCGCTGCTGCAGCGCTTCCCCGTCACCAGCAAGGAGCGCACCGAGCTGCTGCCCCGCACGGACCGAGCGCCGTCTGGTGTCGGCTCCGACCCAGGTTTGTTCCCGCTTTGGAGTTGGCAGTGACGTTTTTTTGTAGTGCTCTATTAGTGCCCTTTATCAACTTAAACGAATCTATTTAGGCATTTTTTTAGCTAACACTATTTTTCGTTTCACCAGTAAGGCCCACTGAGCTGTATAGCTCTTTATCAGAAGCGACCTGGCCACAAATGAAGTGGCTTATTTGTGGACATTCATAGCAGCCAAATACGCTAAACGCTCGTTGATTCTAAATGTGGAGGGAAACACCAGCGGACCCGCAGAAAACTCCACGGGGTTAGAGACACGCAAACTCCAAATATACAGCAGATGTCTGGGTTGGGATCGAACCCACGACCTCCTGTATACCAGGCGAGGGAGTTAACATCTCGCCACCATTTCACGTGATGCTGATCTAATTTGTCATGTCGCTCGCAGGGGTGAGGCACGAGATGAGCAGGCTGAGCGGGCGGCTCAACAACGGGATCCCTCAGGTCCGCCGCCGCGGGGCGCTCGGAGCTGGAGGCGTTCCGCCAGACCCTCCCCGTGGCCGAGTTCCAGGAGCAGCTGCTGGGCACCATCGCCAAGTCCAACATCCTGCTGGTGCTGGGCGAGACGGGCTCTGGCAAAACCACGCAGGTGCTTGCACAGTCCTAGAACTTGGTGCTCCTTTATTTAGAGGAGGGAAAGAATTGGGCTCATTGGCCCACCTGATGTGAGGACCACGAGCGGGAACATGGATTTTTACTCGAATTGCGATCTTAAGAACTGCCTTGATCACCGCTTAACTCGGCGTGTACCGCCACCCGTGTCCCCCCACCCCCCCCCCCGGCAGATCCCTCAGTACATCCTGGACGAGAGCACCCGCCTGGGGTGGCCGTGCCGCGTGCTCTGCACGCAGCCGCGCCGAATCTCTGCCGTCGCCGTGGCCGAGAGGGTGGCGGCGGAGCGAGGGGAGGGCATCGGCCAGACCGTCGGCTACCAGATCCGGTTGGAGAGCAGGTGTGTAGCGCTCCGGGTGCTTGCGTGTGGGGCAACGGCACTGCCCCGGCGTGCCATCGCCAGCTCGTGTTGTTCTTCTGTTGAGTGTGTGTCTTCTGTTGTTTTTGTTGTTGTGTTTTCCCTCTGTACCAAGGGCTATTGTATTTTTCTCGTCATTTCATTCCAACTGTGCTAGTCGCACCTCCGATTAGCATGGTTGGCTATGTACGGTGTGAAAGAAGTTCAACATACACGCAAACATACATTTGTACTTTTACCATTTTGTTCTGTTGTGTTTCTCCCTGCGCTGTGCCGTGTCCTTTCGTTGAGTTGTCGTGTCATTTTTCGGTTGTGTTCAATTGCGTTTCTCCTTCCTGTTTGAGCTCTACAGTGACACAACTCTACGAAAGCCTACTCGCTACAATATATATGGCACATTTTTTGGTTAGGCGACAAAAACATTATCTGACAAAATACCTGTCATAAAATCCTTCCTCTGCACGACGTGGCCAAAACAACAATTTGCCATGGGTATGGGTAGGGTACAGAACAATTGTCACAACCAAATTTAGCATATCGCTTATAGGCATTGTATATGATTGCTGAATTTCTGTTGATAGAATTGTTCTTCAACTCAACTGTGGGTGAGCTGAAACAATCTTGTTTGGCGCATAGTTAAACACTTTCCACCATGTGAAAATTTAAATGGTTTGGCTATGTCGGCTGGTGGGAGGTACTTATGACACATTCGACCACGTAGCAAGGTTGGTTACGTACGGTGCGAAAGAAGTTCAACTTGCATACGTACGTTAAATTACGAATCACAATATTGGACAGGAAAACACAATTTATCTATTTGAGATCCCTTTTAACCGTTGCGTTCTGCATGTGGCGTTGTGCAGAGTCTCGCCAAAGACACTTCTCACGTTCTGCACCAACGGCGTGCTGCTGAGGACCCTCATGTCCGGAGACAGCGCCATGTCGACCGTCACGCACATCATCGTGGTGCGTGCCAAGCTACCGTCGCCCTCCACACCCAAGATGTGGCCAGTTCCGGTTTCTGAGTTTTTGTTCAGTTTAGTTTTTTAATCCTTGGATTGACAACGGCTGTACATGGTGAAATTAAATTATGGTTATGAAGCTGGTGCTAATGCTGCTACTGGTGGTTAAAGGTGATGATGGTGGTGATGCTGGTGTGGTGTTGCTGCTGCTAAGGGTGGTGGTTATTGATGGTGATGGTTCTGCTGGTGGTGGTGATGGTTAAGGGTGGTGATGATGGTAGTGATAATGGTGGTGGTGGTTACGGGTGGTGATGATGGTGGTAGTGCTGGTGTTGGTTCTGGTAGTGGTGCTGGTGGTGGTTCTTGAAGGGTGGTGCTGGCCACCCACCACCTTGTGTACCGTGCCGGCCTTCATAGGTGCTACTCGCTAACAGCATTTGCCCCAAAAGGTCTGTTAAGGCTATACGGGGGATCTTTGTCTTGTTAGGTAGTCATGATACATTTTTTAACTGGTGGTGGTGGTGAAATTGATAATGGTGATGATGGCGGTGGTAGTGGTGGTTAAATTGATGACGATGATGGCAGCAACGTTGGTGGTGATGTATTCACTAGGACGAGGTCCATGAACGCGACCGCTTCTGCGACTTCCTGCTCATCAAGCTGCGCGACATTCTGGAGCGGCAGTGCAACCTGCGCGTCGTGCTGATGAGCGCCTCCCTCAACGTCTCGCTCTTCTCCAAGTACTTTGGCGGCTGCCCCATCATCCGCTGTGAGAGATCGCTAAATCCATCCGTCAGTTTCACTAACACGTAGCAGGCTTTCGCGACAAATATTATCCATGATAGAGGTTTTTGGGTTAGACCGCGTCAATATAAATGTGTTGTTAAACCCGACACAGCCAATTTGTAAGATTTGTCACGTTAACAAAATATGACAATTCATTACTAGTACAGCACACCGTTGTGTTGGAGGGTAAACCCACAACATTTACCACTAGAGTACAACATTTTTGGTTGTAATTACCGAATGGTAAATGTTGTAGGTTTACTAAACACACTGTCGAATAAACCGTTGGATGTTTTGTTTACTTGACAAACCTTACTAATTGGCTGTGTTGGGTGGTGGCGGGTTTAACAACATTTATATTTACGCGATCTAACCAAAAACATCTACATATGTAGTGTATCAAGTGCCGTATTTAATATTTAACACTGATCAGGTTTGTCATTTAAACANGGCATTTTTTTTCGATTTAAAGCTTTCGTGATTGCAGGGATTCATATTCTTTGTTCCTTCGACATTTTTTGTTCGTGACAAACCTTACTAATTGGCTGTGTTGGGTGGTGGCGGTTTTAACGACACATTTATATTCACTCGATCTCACCCAAAACCTCTTATGGAAATTAATCCGTGCGGCGGCAGCAGCGGTGGCGGCGCCGCTGCTCCGCGGGTCTCGCGACGGTGATGTTGAACGTGGCGGTGTCGAACGTGGCGGTGTTGAGCGTGGCGGCGTTGAACGTGGCGGTGTTGAACGTGGCGGTGTGCACGGCGTGTTGCCTCTGGTCCGTGAGCCAGTGCCCGGGAGGCTGTTTGAGGTGAAGCGGCTCTTTCTGGAGGACATCCTGCGCACCACGGGTTACAAGTCCAAGGAGATGGAGAGATACCAGAAGGAGAAAGATAAACGTACGCACAGCCGGCAAAACCACCCCCCTCATTGCTTGAGAGAGCCTCCCATTGTGTTGACGCGGCGTTCTACAACTGTATCGGAATTCATCTTGATTTGAAGCTTTCGGGACTGCAGGAATTCATACTTTTTAGTTATTTCGGTAAAGTCACGTGGGTAGAAAGTTTCGATCGCCACACAAGCAATCGTCTTCTGTCTCTTCTCTCTCACCTGAAGTCGGTTGCTTGTGTGGCGATCGAAACGTCGCGATCTATTATTTTTTCTGCCTACGTGAATTTACCGAAAGAACTAAAGAGTATGTATCGGAATTACCTCCTATAATCACCCAGAAATGTCTGTGTNCCGCGCGTGACGTCACTCCACATGAGCCCCCCCCGCGTGACGTCCTCCACATGAGGCCCACCCCCTCATTAATATTCATGAGTGGGTGGATTTTTACACTAACGCAGAGGAAGGTCGAGCCGAATTAAATAATTTATTACGCAAAGTCGCTTCAAATATGCACTTCTTTACAGAAAGTGACGGTAAGAAATAAATCTACGCAGCACAGTGCTACATCCGTGCGTGACATCACTGCAAAGAGCCCCCCCCTCATTAATATTCATGTCCGCGTGGAAATTTACACGCACGTCGCGCACTCCACATGCCGCACCCCTCCCTCATTAATAATCATGAGCGGGTGACGTCACACATGCTGCANCCCTCCCTCATTAATAATCATGAGGGGTGACGTCACTCCACATGCCGCACCCCCTCATTAATAATCATGAGCGGGTGACGTCACACCCACCCCTCCCATTAATAATCATGAGCGGTGACGTCACTCCACATGTTGCACCCCTCCACAATAACCATGAGCGGGTGACGTCACTCCACATGGGGCAACCCCCCCCTCATTAATAATCATGAGCTGAACAATTTTTCTATTGAATATTTCAGATTTACTACAATTACACCTGTCCTTGGACAGGCAAAGAAGATAGGAGAATGTTCATATTGGAGGAATCCGATGAGCTATAAAGCTCTTTCTCCCTCCCTCCTCCCTCCACTCCTCGTCTCAACCGGCCACTGTCAACTGCAGTCTTTTGTCGCTCTTCTTCTTCACGATTGTGCAATCGCGTCGCCACCGTAGCCGTGTTGTTATTATTATTAACATTGTGAATGTTCTCGCTATTGTTGTTGTTTGTTGTTGTTTTATAAATAGCGCCCGTGTTGTTACTGCTAATGTCTGGCGGGGCCACGTAATGGCAAAAAATAGCTACGTAGGTTTTCGCAGTCAATAATTCCTAATAAAGTGCTGGTTAGGCCATGTAACGATCTGGTCAAATCTGTGCAGTTAAGACCCTCCACCACCCGACGCAGCCAAACTAATTAGACCGTCACGTGGTCTACAGGTGTTTAACGATGTGCCCATTGTTATTGTTTCAGTTGTCCCACCGGTGAGTTGAACAATTCCCATCGCCAGATTTAACGATTATATACGCGAAGTTTCGCTTGAAACTACACCAAGCATTATACCCAGGAAGTCCGAATAATCGCGTCACCTGACCAGGCTTCTTCTTAGCTGCCATGACCTGTGAAGGCATGTGCACTGTGTATGTGTCTGCTTGCATCTGTGTTTGTGTGTGACCCTCATCGCCAATATCAGTGGCGGTTATCCAAACCGGTCCTGTCCTGCACCTGCCGTAGGTCCAGTATGGCACGGTGGGCGCCACTGTGGCTAGGAGATGTTAACTACCTCGCCTGGTATACAGGAGGCCGTGGGTTCAATGCCAACCCAGATATCTGCTGTATATTTGGAGTTTGCGTGTCTTTCTCTCATCATCACTGTGGCTAGGAGATGTTAACTACCTCGCCTGGTATACAGGAGGCCGTGGGTTCAATCCCAACCCAGACATCTGCTGTATATTTGGAGTTTGCGTGTCTCTCTCCCCGTGGAGTTTGCATATTCTCTCTGTGCTCGTGTGGATTTTTCTCCGGGTCCTCTGGTTTTTCCCTCCACATTTATAATCAACATGCATTTAGAGGATTTAGCTGCTGCTATAAATTTCCACTTGATGACAAGCCACTTTCTTGAGCTATCATTTGTGTGGCCAGGTCACTTCTGAAAAATAGCTACATAGCTCAGTGGTCCTTACCTGGTAAAAAAAAGTAGTTTTTCTTTGTTCAATTGGTCGACTCAGCCTTAAATGAGTACCTGGTGCAGCGAATAGACAAAAGACACCACCTCCTCTTGCGCCGTGCCAGCCTTCACATGCGCTCGCGAACAGCACTTGCCCCAACAGTCTGTTGAGGCTATACCGGGGGGGGGGGGATCTCTGTGTTTGCGTGTGCGCAGTGGAGAGCCAGCAGAACAAGCTGAGCGAATGGTACGAGGCGAAGGAGACGGGATCGAGCGTGCCAGTACGCAGTGCCAGCGCCGCATGCCTCCCGGATCACACCAAGATGCTCAACGACGAAGGGAGAGCGCCTTCGTACAGGAGGTATGTCGTGTGGAACGCTGGGGTGGGGGTGGGAGATGTTAACTACCTCGCCTGGTATACAGGAGGCCATGGGTTGGATCCTGACCCTGATGTCTGCTGTTTATTTGGAGTTTGCGGTGTCTCTCTCCGTGGTCTTGTGAAATTTTCTCCGGGTCCTCTAGTTTTTCCCTCCACATTTAGAATAAACGTCACGCGTTTTAGAGTATTTGGCTGCTATAAATTTTCACATGATGATGAGCCCCCACTTCGTTGCGCTATCATTTATTGGCCAGGTCGCTTCGTAAAATAAAAAATAGTTTAGTTTAGGGGAAGGAACCCTCCCCTCTCTTGGGTTTTGGTTTTTTGTGTTCTCGAATTTCCTATCAGTAATTTGAGCCCATTCTTAAGTAACGTTTTTTTTGTCATTGCTTTGTTATCATTTTATTATCGCATGGCTGAGAAATGCCGTTGCGTGAAGGACACTCCCATCAATGATAAATAATAAAATAATAATACATTGTTAAACTCATGGACAGGCAGGGTGGCGCAGTGGTTTGTATGTTCTCCCCTGTCCTTCATGGGTTTCCTCTGGTTTCGGGTTCCCTAGCTTTTATGTGTGTATCTAAGTTTCCGTGAGCGTCCATGTTACGCGTCTGTGCGTTTCGTGTGCCGCACTGTGAATCCGGTAACCCTAGTTTGGTTCCCACTCACAGGGCATCGCCTAAGTCAACTCGGCATGAAATGAGTATCTGGCGCGGTGTGTAAACATCGACGCTGGGGCGACAGAAGCGGCCCGGCGTGGATTCTGGCCGCACCCCTCCCCCTCGTGCGCCGTGCCAAGCCTTCATCAGTGCTCGCTCACAGCCCTTGCCCCAACAGCCCTATATGGGGGATCATTGTCTTTGTGTGTTTGTGTGGCGAGTGTTGGCGCAGTGGTTAGTGCACTGCGCAAAGAACCCGGCAACCCGAGTTGAATTCCTATTACCTGGTGCGGTGTGTAAACATCGCCGCTCGGGAGACAAAGGCGGCCGGGCGTGGTGCCGGCCACCTACCCCCTCAGCACTTGCTCCCAACAGTCTGCTTCGGCTATACGACGGGGATCTTTGTCTCTGCGCGGACAGGCGGAGCGCGATGGCTCCAACCTGGAGCCGTGGCTCCTCAAGGAGATGGACGCGTGCATCAGCAACCTGTGGATGAATAGGGACGAGGACGCCTTCACGCAGCTGCTGCACCTGCTGCTCAGCGAGCGTGTCAGTGGTGCGTGCCGGGCCAGCGTGCCATTGGAACAGGGTGGCCGGGAAATACCCTCCCCCCTTCCCACTTCTTCCCCTGTTAAACCGGTAGCCCTTTTCTGAATCGGCACCTCGGTGGCGAGATGTTAACTACCTCCTGGTATACAGGAGGTCGTGGGTTCGATCCCGACCCTGACGCCTGCTGAACATTTGGAGTTGTCCTTTTTCTCTCCGTGGTTGTTTCTCCAGGTCCTCCGGTTTTCCCTCCACATTTGGAAACACGTGTTCAGGGCATTTGGCTGCTATAAATTTCCATGATGATAAGTCACTTTACTGAGATAATTCGTGACCAGGTCGCTTCTGAAAAGTGCTAAACAGCTCAGTAGGCCTTGCCTGGTCAAATAAAATAGTAAAAAAATATATTGTTCCCTGTTCCGAGAGTCAGGAACGGTTTGCGATGGATGCCTTGACTGGCCCACGTGCGTGGCGGCCCTAGTCATGGTTTGGCCTCGTTTCTTATTTAAAAGGATGAGGTGCTGCCCCTCTATTGCTGGCCTGCTTGCTCGTGCCACCGTTGCTGAAAGAGCCTACACTAAAGGGGGCTGTGATTTAATAAACTTGCTTCATCGTTTAAACTGCCGAATCGGTGACCTCTAGATTGGACGGCCAGTACTGCCAACCATTACAGCTCGGAAGCTCCCTACGTGTTAGCGTAAGAATTCGAATCTTCTAATCAATGCGTTGCTACACACCTGCCGCTGAAGCTGCTTCTGCTGCCGCTGCTGCTACCGCCACTGCTGCCGCCGCCGCTACTGCTGATGGTGATCGTTTCTCTACCGGGCAGTTGACTACAGGCACAGCGAGACGACTGCCACGCCGCTGATGGTGGCCGCAGGACATGGCTTCATCGGCATCGTGGAGCAGCTGCTCCGGATGGGGGCCAACGTCAACGTGAAGGCCTCCAACGGCATGTGAGGGCACCTGCACCCCCTCCCCATCCCCCTCGCTCACAATCGGGCGGTGACACGGCCCTGGCGGAAGCACGTTGGCCGCTCGTCGCTATGGAGGTGGGGGGGTGGGGGTTTCGCGTTTCAAATCGGGACGGCTTCCCCGGTTACTGCCGGTACGTCGATCGTAAACGCTGCGGCGCGCCGTCCGCTTCGCGTTCCTCATTAAAGGTTCCCGTGACGCTGTTCTTCAAGAGAGTAGGCAACATTGTACCGCTGCGACGGTCCAAATTTGTAAGGAAAAAAATTAGCCACTGTTTACTTTTAATTGGGTTAAATCAAATTGCAACTTCACTCCCTAATGGCAGACTTACACTCCCCTGTGAACTATTGCGTACTTCCACCTCTTCTGCGAAGTTTAACCAGCTTGGAAGAGTAGGCCAAATTCCCTCTGGGGGGCGGGGGCTCTCTTCTGTGAGCAGTCGCGTAAGCGAGCGATTGCAGGGCTGAAGCTTTCAACGTCACCTTGCGTCTGTGATGTTTGGCCATTCGGTTGCTTGATAAGGGATTACATTGCATTTACCATGAAAGATATTTAAAGTTGCAAGTGGATAGCATTGAAAAATTCCATAAAGACCAGTTCATGAACCCGCTTGCTGTACTACCGCTGACCCGCGGGAACCGGCGTGTTGTTGATTCAGCCGGACTCTCGTCCGTGCACGTGTGTTCTACCGAGTGAGTCACAAACGTGAAAAGTCAAGTACACGAACAAAACAAAACAGAAAAATCCCCTCCGTGAGAACACGTGGCGTTGGGATTCTGGCATCGCTGAACTATATTTGGCCTTTTGAAAAATCGAAACGGAAAACCGCGTGGCTGAAAGTGTTCACGCCGGTGTCGTGCTAAATTTACATTTCTGCTGCAACGTTGAATTTACAAGCGAAGCGGGCGGGAGGGAGCCACACCGAACAATTTAAAAAGTGTCACCGGTTGTTATTGTGCAACGGAACGGCCACACAATACTCTTTTGTTTCAAGGGGTGGGTGGGGTCATGTTTGAAACGTTGCCAACTTTTGGCACGTTGTGAAAATTCTTTAACTGACGGCATCCTCGCGTCGTTCGTGTGTGAGGGCCAAAAGTGTCTCCTCCTTCCTGGAATTTTTCCAAACCTGCTCCTCCTCCTCCGCTCACTCCTGTCCTGGGCCATCACCTCCACATCCACTCCGCATCCTGGTCCCACCACTAAAAAACACCTTCGGCCTCCTCCCTCGTGCTTCCATGTTCATCGCCTTTCTTCTTCCTGTGCGGTTGTCCTCCCTTCTTACGCCACATCCTTCTGAGTCGACTTTGCTTTTCTGAGATGCGCTCCACTCTTAGTAGTGATCAGAATGAGCTGTTTATGATCGCGAAACCTTGCTTTGTGCCAAACCGCATTAGTGTTTTGGCAGTTGGAGGCGACAGTTGCCGTGCGTGATCACAGTCGTGTAATTTCCGGTGTTACGTTTGAATTTGGCAAATTTGGACAGTCTCACAGGCACACAATGACCTTATTTCTTTGAATGACATCAGAAGATCCACTGTGAGTCAAGCAGATAGTGCATAGTATTTTACGGTTAACACACATGGCAGTAGTAACCAGGGTGGCCTGCCGTATGCGAATTGACAAACCTTCAGCAAGTGGCCAGAGGCCGACCGCTCGGCCGCGTCTCCGCCGTTTTCCCCGTCGCCGGATATCCGGTCTGGTGATCCCTGACGCCCATCTCGTCGTCCTCATTTCCATTGTGAACAACATCTGCCTCTCTCCCTGGTGTTTGTTTTTTGGGTCCGACAGTCACGTGCGTACGTCAGTGCTGGTGCCGCCCCCCCCCCCCCCCTCTGAAAGATGTGCCGCCCCGTGCTCGTGTTGGGGTGCGGCGCAAGCGCTCGTTGCCGCCGTCGAGACGAGCCCCAATGCCCTTGCCATGTTTTTTTTTCCCGCAGGAACGCTTTCGACTGGGCGAAGAATTTTAATCACTTGGAAGTGGTGGAGCTGATGGAATCGTTTGTGTACGTATCAGCAATAACACCGCCTTATTCGGGCACTGATTTAATGTTATTCATCGTTGCTGGCAGCGCAGTGGTGACACTTGCGCCCCACAGCAAAAAGGTGCCTGGATTCGATACCTGACTCTGGATTCTGTTTCTGTGGGGTTGAGTTTGTATGTTCTCTCCACAGTTTTTCATGGGTTTTCCGCCAGCTTATTTGGTTTCCTCCCAAAGCTAAAAGCAACAAAAACATTCGATGTAATTGTATTGGTCACACATTCCAGTGCTGAAAATGTATCCTGCACATTGCTCAAATGGGATCACACATTTCCCCTTATTTTGAAACATAACTTGGCAGCATCCTCATGGAAACATTGCCTTGAGACTCAGTGAGGCTTTCCTGCGTACTTAACAACCATAATAGTAGTCACAAAACAGATTATCGTCATCAGCCATTTTCAATACACTGGAAGAATGCCTCCCCAATAAGTCACGTCTCTCACAATCTCACGATTCAACAATCTACCCGGAGAGAAATTCCCGTGACCACGGGGAGAACACGCAGACTCCAGATATACAGGCGTCAGGGTCGGGATCTGCCTGGCACTTGCACAAGGGCTAATTTCGCCACACTGACGCCATATCGGATGTTCCGTCCGGCACTGAACATCATTGTTATAATTTTTTGTCGTTAAAAGGCATACGCGAGTTTGAGACGTGATTTGACTTTTTTTAACGAGTGGGCTTGGGTAGGATGCGCGAAGGGACGATGGCCGGTGGTTGGGACTCTAAAGTAACAGCGAAGATGGGAACACGACCGGCCGAGATACACTTCCACCGTGGAGATGAAATCAGTCGTGTGCAGGTGCCTGGATAGATTCTTGCATCGCAGGACCGTGACGGATCGTGACAGCTTGGGGAGTCCCTGATCCAGCTGTAGATTGATCATGGCTTATAATGATTATTACTAATTTGTGGCTAACATTCTTAAATCTCTCACTGCCCCTGTCCACCCAGCAGTGTGAGGCGCCACGGTGGCTAGAGATGTTAACTACCTCGCCTGATATACAGGAGGTCGTGGATTCAATCCCGGCCCTGACGCCCGCTGTATATTTGGAGTCTGCGTGCTCTCCCCGTGGTCACCTGGATTTTTCTCAGGGTCCTTCGGTTTTTCCCTCCACATTTAGAAACGTGCATTTAGAGTATAATAATAGGTCTTCCCTTTTTTCTGGCAACAAAACAGGTGTTAAGAAACTGAAACCTCTTGCAAGGAATCATGTCTGCATTAAACATAATACTTGTGGTGAAAATACAAACAAAAAACATTCCCTGACAGTATATGCATTGTCTTTGAAACTGATTGGTCCACACCAGACAGCTTTCTTTAGAGCCTCGTCTCGTTAGGGCAGCCAAAAGGCGAACGCTGTGTGAGACGAGGCTCTAAAGAAAGCTGTCTCTGGTGTGGACCAATCAGTTTCAAAGACAATGCATATACTGTCAGAGCATGTTTTTTTGTATTTTCACCACAAGTATTGTGGTTAATGCAGACATAATTCCTTGCGAAAGGTTTCAGTTTGGTGTTTTAACATCTTAACACCTGCTTTGTTGCCAAAAAAAGGGGAAAACCTATTCTTATATGACACTGGCAAAGGAGTTCCCATGATGCATTTTGAGTATTTTGCTGCTGTACATTTTCATCTGATAATCCGCTTCGTTGACCTATCATTTGTGGTCAGGTCGCTTCTGAAAAAGAGCAATGTAGCTCAGTGGGCCTAACCTGCTAAAGTAAAATAGTTTTAGTTGAGTTCACCCCCCGTTTGTCTCCCCAGGCTCCCAGGGCCTTACCTGCTAAAGTAAAATAGTTTTAGTTGAGTTCACCCCTGTTTGTCTCCCGGCTCCCAGGGCCTTACCTGCTAAAGTAAAATAGTTTAGTTGAGTTCACCCTGTTTGTCTCCCCGGGCTCCAGGGCCTTACCTGCTAAAGTAAAATAGTCTTAGTTGAGTTCACCCCCTGTTTGTCTCCCCGGCTCGCAGGGCCTCGGTGGGCGAGGGGGGCCTGACGAGAGCACGCTGGCCAACGCCAGCACGGAGCTGAGCCCGAGGAGCGCGAGCTGCTCAGCGTCTACCACCACACCTTCGACGACGACAAGGTGGACCTCGATCTCATCCTGCACCTCCTCAACCAGATCTGCCAGGGCTCCAGCGATGGTGGGTGCCGACGGCGATGGTGATGATGGTGGTGGTGGTGATGATGATCGTTATTATTATTATGATGTCAATGATTTGTTGTTGATACAGCTGCCCTCCTTTACGCCGTGTCTTCTCGGAGTGATTTGCACCCGATTTGCGCCTTTCAATGGTCACGTCTCAACAACACATTTAAAAGGGCACCCCAGTGGCAGCTGTCCCTGCGCGCCACAAGGTGACTCGGCACCTGGCCTGTACGCGGGGCATGAGTCTGCCAGTAAGGGGCAATGATCGCTGCTTTGTATAGTCCCAGATAAGTAATTTGCAGGGTTTTTTTTATTTTACAAATAATTATCATAACACCGGTCCGCAGTGGCCTGCACTTGCGAATGACGTCACGGGATCTTGGATTCGAACTGCAAACCTCTACTGCTGTATAGCTTGAGAAAGCAGTGCTGTGGTTTCCCAGCAGCGGCGGATCCAAGGGATGGGGGGGTTGATGGTGATGATTACCCCCANCCCCATTCACATACCAATTTAAATAATTGGTATGTTTAGATGTTTGATAGAAAATGCGTTGAATGTTGTTTATATTAATGTCTAGGCCCACCAATCAACCTCCTTTATACCTCGCCTGGTATATGCAGGAGGTTGTGGGTTCGATCCGATCCTGACACCTGTATATTTGGGGTTTGCGTGTTTTCCCCGTGGTTACGACGTCGCGCGTACATGACATCATCGTGGGGGGGGGGGAGGAAACGGAGGCGCTTGCCTTCTTTGAGCCCGGTTTTTCTCCTCCAAATATTGGCCAGCACTTTGATCAATTCATGTTCAGTGCGAATGAGAAGAGCTGTTGCCCGAAACGTTGCCTATTTTATGTTTGATCGCCATATACTGAATAATCTTTTCAAGAGTTATCATGCCTTCAAATGACAGACAGACAGACGGAGAGAACTAGTGCATCAACGCTTTAAACCTGATAGAGCTTTAAACAATACCGTTGAGCGCTATGTTTGTTGATGGTGCTGCTGTTGTTGTTCAGGAGCTGTGCTGATTTTTCTGCCGGGCTACGATGAGATCATCACCCTGCGGGACCTCATTCTCTGCGACGACAAAAGATTTGCGGAGCAGAGCCACAAGTGAGTATGCTTTACCCATCTTCCCGACTCTGATGGGTGACCTGCTGCTGCTGCTGCGGGTGTACGCGTGTACCCGTTTGCGAGGGGTAGGGCTCGTGTCCTTCAGCTTGGTGGCGTTGTTTTTTGTCCCTGTTAGCCGCCGTTTGCACACATAGCCATTGGCACTCGTACCGTGCGTACGGCGGGTCGGTGACCGGTAGCCGGTTGACGACGATCGTCGTTGTTGTTTTCTGACTTTGAGCGCCTTGTGAAGGTTGCCATCTTGCACGCAGACACATATTTTCTCTAACTCTCTCGCTCTGTGCTACGGTGATCATGACCCTTCTATTTAGCTTGCCTGTGATATTTACTCAAGAACTATGCTTGAAATACTCCTATTTGCATCCAATTGGTCAAATTGCTCATGTACTTTTTTTATTGAGGAAAGGACGGGCCCATTATATCACATTGTGACGCACGTACACACCGTCAACATAAACTAAACCGGTTATGAAAAGCAGAGGATAGAAAATGGGGAGCAGACCCGCTGCCCCAAACCAGACTGGTCCCCACCAAAGGGGTAAATTGCTCACTTAATTCGCTGCCTTCCCCGGCTTCTTGCATAGCAAATTGCACGTCATACGAATAAGATGGAGTGGGTAGGAGGGCGTGATGTTACCTCCCTGACCTCGTATGCAGGAGGTCGTGGGCTCGATGCCGACCCTGACGCCTGCTGTGTTTTGGAGTTTGTGTGTCTCTCTCCCGTGGTTGCGTGGATTTTTCTCCGGGTCCTCAGTTTTTCCCTCCACATTTAAAATCAACGTGCGTTTATAGTATTTGGCTGCAATATGTTTCCACGCGATAAGCCACTTTGTTGAGCTATCATTTGTGGCCAGATTGCTTTAAAAAAAAAGCTGCATACCTCAGTGGTCCTTACCTATAAGATACAAATAGTTTAGTTTAGACGTCGCCTAGCAGTAGCGCGTTCACCGCTTGTTTGCAGAGGTCACGTTTCGAATCCAGAGGCCGCCGGGCGGAGCTAAAGAGTTCCGTCGCTTGTTGTGGCAGGTTCACGTGTTCACCCTCCACTCCAACATGCAGACGTGTGACCAGAGGAGAGTTCTCAAGAGCGTGCCGCCAGGAACCCGCAAAATTGTACGTATTTTATTATATTCTCTCCTCTAGCCTTGGTCGTTCCTATATTGGTTCACCAGGGTGGCAGCAGCAGCAGCACGGCGGCAACGTGCGTGCCTCGCAGCAAGAAGAGCCTGGGTTCGACTCCCGACTCCCCCTGTTGTGCATTGGGTTTCCTCCGGGTTGTTGGAGGCTTTTCTCCCACAGCAAAACAAAAAACCTGCACACCATGTTACCGGTATTGGGCAAACATCCAAATGCTTGAAAAATGTATCTTGCAAATTATTCAATTGGGATTACACACAGCAGCGGCAACATAGTGCCCCTACTGCAGAAACGCTCATGAACAATAGTTGAGAAACCCAGTGAGGCTTTCCTGGGTAAAGCAGCGCAATAATACATTGAGCTCGAATGTTCAAAGTCTGTTCAAGTTAGTTGAACTGATTTGTTTTATTTGCGTGTGTGCAGTTGGGGTGTTGCATTAACTCACACACTTCTTAGTTTGGGAATAAAGAACGCGAAGCAACATCGCCGCTTACTTGCAGACAAATTCCCGTTTGCGGTACGCTCCAGCGAACACCTTGAGCCGCAAATGGACAGCTGTCACCGGGGTTCCCTTGGCGAGATTGCAGCAGGGCATTGGAATGATTGAGATGAAATGTGATGTCAGCCACTCTGAGTTGCTGAGGCTTCTAATCAATGCCCTGTACATGCAAATCCAGGATGTCTTAACGAAATGCAGGAAGTCAGAATAACCGTGTCACCTGACTCCTGACTTCTTTAACAGGTGTCATGTATGTTGAAATTCTTTCACGCCGTACGTGCGGGGAAGGACAACAAACTAAACACAACAAGCGATTATNAAAAAAAATTAGAATTCAATCTAGATTTAAAACAACAGATACTGTGTATAACAACATTTTAGTTCAAATTTTGTTTTTCATGACAGCAAGTCCTCGACTTACAAACACCCACACTTACGAACACCAGACTTACAAACACCCGCACTTTAGAACACCCTACTTATGAACACCCGCACTTACGAATCAGCTTCCATGAAATATACATTTTTCTAACTTCGACTTGAAATGTGAACTCGCGCTTGCAAACTGAACCACGGGACTATTTCGTTCAGCGGTGCGATCCTGTCTAGATTAGAAGATTGTTTCACGGTGATGAACGTGTGTGTGGAGGCGGTTACAGCTTGCTCCGTCTCTTTTCATTTTTGTTTTAACCCAAACCCTTCCGCAAGATCCTGTCGACGAATATAGCGGAGAGCAGCATCACGGTGAACGACGTGGTGTTCGTGATCGACTCGGGGAAAGTGAAGGAGGTGCTGACCCACGTGTGCAGAGAGCGCGTGCACGCACACGCACGCACGCACACACACGCACACACGCACACACACGCACACACACGCACACACACGCACACACGCACGCACACACGCACACACACGCACACACGNACACACGCACGCACACACGCACACACGCACACACGCACACACACGCGCACATCAGAGATGGAACGCTCTTCCATGAAATATCAGGGATCTCTGAATTTGTGGACATTTTAAAAATGCCCTCAAAACTTATATGCTTCCGCTTATTAAATGTTTTGTTCATTTAGTTAATGATTTTTTTAATGTATTTACAATATTCTTTTTATGCTAAGTGTCTGCTGCTGCGGTGTCCTGTACAGCACTTTGAGATCCTTAATTAAAAGCGCTATATAAATGTAATTATTATTATCATCGGCCATGGTCTATCCACTGATGTGGAAGAAAATGGCGCCCTTAAATGTCTTATTCTTCCCACGTTTGCTGTCAGACGTCTGCGTCAAAGTCGCCCGTCGGCTCGATCGTCGCCACTTCACTCGCATTAATCATCGGTCTCGTTTCACTTGGGGGGAGTCACGCTGCCCGGTGCTAGCGAGCTCATTCGACGCTAGTAGCAGAGGTTCATGGTTCGAATCCGGCAGGCCACCCTGGTTATCACCGCCGCGGTGTGCAAGGACCCGATACATTTCCACGCGCCGTCTGCTTCGGTGCAATGTTAAAGACCCGTGACGTCATTCCCAATGAGTAGGCCATTGTGTGCCGGCTTCACCGGCCAAATTTTTTATATCACCCTCCCGCGCAGATTATTACTCAATTGGGTTCATATTAAGGTTTGTTGGGTTAGATTGCTTAATACGAATAATATTGGTCGCGAAAGCCTATGTGTGAAACTACTCAAATTGGGATTTTCAGGTAGCAATATCGTCCCCCCACACCCCATTGCGAATACTTAGCAGGACCGTCCTGAGAAAGAGTTTTTGAGACTGCGTAACGATTCCCTGAGTAATAAATGATGTATATTTTAGGAGAGAAAGCGGAGGTGGTAATGTTTGGCTGTGCGCCCGTCCTGTCCGCAGAAATCGTACGACGCGCTCACCTCGGTCACCATGCTCAAGACGGTCTGGATTTCCCAGGCCAGCAGCCTCCAGAGGAGGGGCAGGTATGGGTGTACACAGGTGTACATCAACACGGCACCTCCGATTAGCATGGTTGGCTGCGTACGCTGCGAAAGAAGGTCAACGTACATACGTGCATAAATCATCGTCTTGGACGTCATCTCATCTGGTACAAGGTGACTCATCACCGAGTGCGCTGTCAGTAGCTCCCGAGTGGGGCGACGGTTGCCACACAAACACCACCGTTTGCATAGTTCCGGCTGTAAGCGCATCGGGGCAAAAGAGATGATGGGAGAGTGAATTCCAAAGCGGAAAAGTGCGAGGGAAGAAGCGAAGTGGGTGAGTGTTGTTAGTGGGTGAGTAGGTGAGTGAGTGTGTTGTAGTGTGCTGCGCTACGAACCTGACGACCCTGGTTCGATTCCCGCTCATGGTCAACAGCAGTGACAATTATCTAAACCGTTCCTGCTCCTCCCCTAGGTCGACTCAGCCTCAAATGAGTATGTGATGCGGTGTGTAAACATCGCCATTGGGGAGGCAAAGGCGGCCGGGCGTGGTGTTGACCACCCACCTCCTCCTGTGCCACAATGCCGGTTTCATAGGTGCTCGCTAACAGCACTTACTCCTGCCGTCTGCTAAAGGCTATACGGGGATCTTTGTGTTTCTGTCATTAGCACACGTGCGCCACGAATCGAGCAACCGGGTTTGTTTTCATCGCCGTGTATTGCGACTCAATTGGGAATCTTTGTGTTGTTGTTGTGACCTCCACTTGTGAGTGGTTGAACACAGCGTGGACGAGATGGAAGTATCGCTCCCGTAGAACGCATCCACAGCACGATTTGTGGAAACAATGAATGCGTGGGCTAAAGATGTGGAATTTTTGTCTTGATGTTTTGTCGGGCAGGGCTGGGAGGTGTCGCCCCGGCATCTGCTTCCACCTGTTCAGCAAGGTGCGCTTCCAGAACATGCTCGAGTTCCAGACCCCCGAGCTGCTTCGAGAGCCGCTACAGGTACGAACGACGCAGGCCACAGGCAGGCGCAGGGGGGTGGGCCATCGCGTGACGTAGAGGGCCTTCAGGCTGACGTTGGCCCCCATCCTAAACAGCTTTTTCGACGGTCCTCACGAAGCACGGCCGGTGGACACCGTCAGCGGCGTGACGCTCGTCTCGCTGTGCCTGTCTGCAGCATCCCAGGGATGAACCTTCATCATCGCCATCTTCATCATCGCCATCTTCATCGTCGCCATCTCATCATCGCCATCATCGCCATCACCATCTTCGTGATCATCAGCAGCATCGCCATCTTCATCATCGCCATCCATCATCATCAGCAGCATAATAGCCTCTGACCAAGAGTGCCCGGAATGCGCCAAATCTTGTCAGATCGCAGAAACTAACGCAAACAGTATGATGCGTGTAACGTGGGTGAAGGAAACGGTTTGCATTGTGTACAGTGGGGATAATTAATACTGTTTTGGGTTCAGGTCGCCACGTGAGCAAAATAGCAATGCTGTCGTACACCCTCCTCCATCCGACACAGCCAGTAAGGTTTGTCACGTGAACAAAACGTGCCAATTAGTTACTACTTCAGCCCACCGGTGTGTTGGAGAGTAAATCCACAACATTCACAATTTGAGTAGTACGACGTTTCGCTGATAATTACGTCCAGAATCATCGGGCGATTTGCCAGAATAGATTTGCCACAATATACTATTCCAGCAGCATCCGACACCGAGGCAGCCGTGCAAACCGCTTGTTCCTACTCGCGTGACGTAGTTCCGTTCGCTCGATTGCGTTGTATTCAATTCGCATCGGCATTATAAATAAGTAATATTTAAAAACACTTTTTTTTAAACACGCTTTAATGAAATGTACCGTACGAGTAATGGCAGAACTCCACGACTCCAGGAAGTGGCCCCGAGGCTTGCCATAAGTAAGGGACCGTGGTGATTTACAGCCAATGTCAGTTGAGCGTGGACAATTAGACCCAAGCTGAAACGTAACATATCAAAAAATAATGTTTAAAAATATTGTTTTTATTTCCAATGATAGAATATAGTATTGTCATCAGTAAGACATAAGTATACCAAGTGTACAGTCGATACCACATTGGGAAGTGGGTTAAAATTGAGTTACAAGATTTGAGGATACAACAACAACAGAGTGAGTTAAATAAAAGTGTGTAAAAATGTGTTCCTTCATGCGTACATTCGTCGAATTATACCCAATTCACGTCATGAAAACACGCGTTATAGGAGAACAGCCTGTCGTGAAAACAAGTGGATAATGAGCCCCTTCCGCTCTCCCACAGTTTCTGGCACAGAGATCCGCACTGCCCACCAAGCGATCACCGTCGCGTAGAACAAAAGTGAAAAGACGACGAGTTTTGAAGTTGTGATGTTTTATAGGTTGCGTTATCACGTTGTTGTTTGTGCTTTTCGATGTGGTGCCATTTATTAATTCGTTTATTCATTTTCGATTTTTCTTGGTAATAGGGTTTTCTTGGTAGTGGGTGTATAAGTCATTTGTTCCTTATAAATAATTAATGTGTAGCGCATGAATGACGCTAATACATAACGAAAGTGTTATTATTACAACGCTTTTAAATAACAAAATAGAGGATAAACGGGAGGGTGGTGCCGTCATGGTGATATTTGTTTTGCGGATCACCTGCACCACCTCTGCCCCTGCTGCTGCTGCTGGTGCTGCTGTTGCTGCTGTTGCAGGAGCTGTGCCTTCACACCAAGCTGCTGGCGCCGACCTGCATGCCGATCGCCGAGTTCCTGGCCAAGGCTCCGGATCCCCCGCCCAATCTCATCGTCCGCAACGCCCTGCAGATCCTCAAGGTGCGGTGGGGAGGGCGGCCTTCGCAAAGCCTCGCCCAGACGACGCGCCTGTGTTGCCTCTCTGTTTGTAACATCGCCTTCCAGGAGATGCTGGTTCGTGATTGATTTTTTTGTTGTCTGGGTTTAGGCCGCGTCGCGGTCTGGCTACGTTTGTGATGTTAAAAACCCTCCACCGCCTGACACGGTCAAACGAAATAATTGTCCCCGTGTGTGTGCAAAATCACGTGGCCTGACCCAAAAAACAATTGAGTCGCAATATACGGCGTCGAAAACAACCCCGGGTTTCTGGGTTTGTAACGCAAGTGTGCTAACGACACAGAGACAAAGATCCCCCATATAGCCTTATCGTACATTTTGGGGCAAGTGCTGTTAGCAAGCATACACGAAGGCCGGCACTGCACACATGGGGGTGGGTTGCCAGCACCACACCTGGCCATCTTTGCCTCCCGAGTGGCAATGTTTACACACTGCACCTGGTGCTCACTTTAGCCCATTTCGAGGAGGCTCTGGATCAGTTCAGATTATCGTCAGCAGTGTTGGCCGCGAGCGAGAATCAAACTCGGGTCGCCGGTTTCACGATAACCACTGCGCTACCACTAATGACGTCAACAACAACCGCCGTTCGCCACCGAGTGGCGGTGACATCACCACGGTGCTTGTGCCAGGCCACGTGGCAGGAAGTCACGGGACAGACCCAAGTGCCATGGCTAACGACACGCAGGCATTAACTCAGACACACGCATGTTCGTGCACGCACGCGCGCAGGCGATCGACGCGATGGACAACTGGGAGGACTTGACGGAGCTGGGTCATCACCTGTCAGACCTGCCCGTGGAGCCTCACCTGGGCAAGATGGTGCTGTACGGCGTCGTGCTCAAGTGCCTCGACCCCGTGCTCACCATCGCCTGCTCGCTCGCCTACCGCGACCCTTCACGCTGCCCAGCCAGCCGGCGCACAAACGCGCCGCGCCTTCTCGCGCAAGAAGCTCGCCGCCTCCACGTTCAGCGATCACATGGCCCTGCTCCGGGCATTCCAGGTGGGGTGGCGCAGGTAGCAGTTGTCGCGTGGGTGGCAGGGAGGGGTTGTTTGGCAGGTTGGTTGGTTGGTTGGGCACTGTTAGACTGGTAGTAACAATAATAGTGATTTGGATTTCATTGAGTGCCCTCTGTTAAACTGTGGCCACCACCCGACACAGGAACATAAACAAAACGTGCAAATGAGTAACGTCTTCAGCACACCGGTGTGTTGGAGAGTATACCCACAACATTTACAATTCAAGTACTAACAAACCTTACTAATTGGCTGTCGGTGGTGGTGGGTTTAACGACACATTTATATTTACGTGATCTAACCCNAAAAAAAAAAAAATTCTGGATGTAATTTGTCGCGAAAGCCTACCGCGTATTAAACTGATAGACGACTTACATCACATCTCATCCTGAACGCACTACAAAGGGGGCACTACAAAGGGGGGGCACCCCTGTGGGCAGCACAAGGTGGCTCGGCACCGTGCCGGCAAGCGGATTAGTCTGCCAATAGTGGGCATCGATTTTGCTCCTGTACGTGTGATCCCAGTTGTGGTGTAATGTTTTGAAAGTGGCACATTTTGGAGCATGACGCAGTCAGCTTGACGCAGGGATACAATGGCCTACCCGTTTTTATGACGTCCGGGGATGTGTAACGTCCACTCTGAGGCAGGTGGCGTGTATTTTACAATTAATACACACTGCAGTAAAATATTTTACCAAGTGAGGCCCACTGAGCTACATAGCTCTTTTTCAGAAGCGACCTGGCCACAAATGATAGCCAAATGAAGTGGCCTATCATGTGGAAATGTATTGCAGCCAAATACTCGAAATACATGTTTCTAAATGTGGAGAGAAAAACAGGAGAAAACTCCACACGACCAAGGGGAGAACACGCAAACTCCAAATATACAGCAGGCGTCAGGGTCAGGGTCTAACCCACGACATCCTGTATACCAGGCGAGGTCGTTAACATCTCACAACCAAAAACCAGGGCGGCCCACCAGATTTGAGCCGTGAACCTCTGCTACAAGCGCCAGGTGCGCTCCCGCTGGGCCACGTCACCGCCTCTTTGCTAAATAACAAAGAGACTGTTTGTGGGAAAAACAAACTTGCCCCGTCACTGAAAAGTGTATTTCCGGTGCGCTGTCTCTGTGTCTCCGTCTTGCCAGGCGTGGCAGAAGGCGTGCGCCGATGGCTGGGAGCGCTCGTTCTGCGAGCGAAGCTTCCTGAGCCAGGGCACCATGGAGATGATTTTCGGCATGAGGTCGCAGCTGTTGGGTCAGCTGCGTGCGTCCGGTAAGACGAGCTGCATAGTCGACGCGACCGAGTGGCTCGGAAAGTTTCAGAGCGCCCAGCCGGTGCCGCTGTGATCCTGGGGTTCCAATCCAGGTTTCGGCTTCCTGTTTGTGATTAAACTGGCTTCTCAAGTGTAGCGAGTTCTTTGTCTTAGCCATGACTAACATAGAGACCGATAGACTCACATAGATCCACAGACTCGCATAGAGACCCGTAGACTCGCATAGGGGCTCAGACTCGCATAGAGGCCCATAGATTTACAGAGACCCATAGACATTACAAAAAGATCCATAGTCTCACACTGACTGAGTTGTAATAATACCGGGTGCTCAAGTGTAGCAAGTTGATGGTCTCAGCCTGGTCTCCAAATGACTGCAAAAAAAAATCCCATAAAATTTGCTTCTGCACTTATTTGCCTAAAATTCCAGCTCTGAGAATTTAACATTTCAGTTTGACCGTCCTGCAACGAATATTACTCTCATACAACAGAGCGGGTGTGAACCGGAGGTCACTTGAAATGGAGCTCTGTAGTAGCTCTGTGATATCCGCCTCCGTTGGTCGTTCTCCGTCACGACAGGTTTAGAGACTTCTGAATGGATTACGCATCTCATGTCACGATACTTATAGCACGATAGGAATGATATTGAGGATGGATTTTAGAAAAAACTCAGATTATATTTGTAGTCGTTTCTTCTTATTGTTGAAAATGTGCACTAACTCTTCTGGCAGGGTGGCAGCAGCACAGTGGCAACACTTGTGCATCACAGCAAACAGGGTCTGGGTTCGATTCTTGGTTTTGCCGACTTTCTGTGTGCAGTTTATATGTTTGTACGGTTTCCTCTGGTTTCTCTGATTTCCTCCATAGTAAGTAAATAAATATCAACATAAAATGTAACTGATATTGGTCAAGCATGCCAATGCTGTAAAATAATTACCTATAAATTACTCAATTGGGATCACACAGCAGCAACGTCATCGCACTTCTACTGAAAAAACTTGGCAGGACCCTTCTGTGCCACGGTGCAAGATGTTAACTACCTCGCCTGGTATACAGGCGGTCGTGGGTTAGATTCGACCCTGACGCCTGCTATATACTTGGGGTTTGCATGTCTCTCCCCGTGGTCGTGTGGATTTTACTTCGGTCCTCCAGTTTTCCCTCCACATTTAGCATCAATTTCACACGTTTAGAGTATTTGGCTACTGCTATAATTTCCGCATGATGGTAAGCCACTGTTGCGCATCATTTGTGGCCAGGTTGCTTCTGAAGAATAGCGATATAGTTCAGTGGGGCCTTAACTGGTAAAATACTATTTTTTTACAGTTAAGTTTTAAAATAATCTTTCTTGTGTAAACCAGCGTCACTGACAGTCATACCACTATTATAATAATCGGTCAGGTTTCGTGCGGGCGAGAGGCGGGGCGACATCCGCGACCTCAACACGAACTCGGAGAACTGGCCGTGGTGAAGGCGGCGCTGGTGGCGGGGCTCTACCCAACGTGATCCACGTGGACCGCACCAGCCACACGCTCACCACGCAGCTCGAGCGCAGGGTGCGCCTCCACCCTTCCTCCGTGCTCGACCAGCCCGGCTTCAAGAAGGTACCACCGTGCGTGCGTGTGTGTGCGTGTGTGTGCGTGCGTGTGTGTGCGTGTGTGTGCGTGCGTATGTGTGCGTGTGTGTGTGTGTGTGTGTGCATGCGTGTGTGCGTGTGTGTGTGTGTGCGTGTGTGTGCGTGTGTGTGTGTGTGCGTGTGTGCGTGTGTGTGCGTGTGTGCGTGTGTGTGCGTGCGTGTGTGTGTGCGTGCGCGTGTGCGTGTGTGTGTGCGTGTGTGTGTGCGCGTGCGTGCGCGCCCGGCAGCTCCGTCTGTGGCAGGGGGAAGATGGGGCGGCGCGGTTGGGGGGATAGGCTGGAATCTCGCAGCCAGAAGGGTTTGATTCCCGACTCGGGAGACTTTCTGTTGCGTGGCGTTTGTGCTGCCCGAGTTGGATTCCCGTTCACGGCCAACACCAGTGACGATTATCTGAACCGGTCATGGGCCTCCCAAGGTCGACCCAGCCTCAAATGAGTACCTGGTGAGGTGTGTAAACATCGCCACGAGGGAGACAAAGGTGACAAGGTGTGGTCTTGACCACCCACTGCTTAGTGTGCCGTTACGGCCTTTATAGATGCTTGCTAACAGTACTTGTCCCAACAGTCTGTTCAGGCTATATGGGGATCNTTTTTTTTTGTCTAAGTTTGTGTATGAGTGTAGGTGTGTGATTATGAGTGTAGGGAGCAGTAGTGTAGTGGTTAGCACACTGCGCTATGAACCTGGCGACCCGAGTTCGATTCCCGCTCATCACCAATATCAGTGGCAAATATTTGAACCGGTCCTGGGCCTCCCCTAGTCAACTCAGCCTTACAAATGAGTACCTTGTGTAGTGTAAACATCAGCACTGGGGAGACAAAGGCGGCGGCATGATGTGGCCACCCACCCCCTCAAGGCGGTCACTTACAGCGCTTGGCCCATCAGTCTGTTCAGGTTATTTGGGAATTTTTTTCGTCTTCTTTGTGAGGAAAGATACATTTCCGTGGTTACGTTACATTGTTCTGGTGGCATCGTGTTATCCTGAGTGCAGCAGACCTTATAACCATGTAGCAGTGGCACAGTGGTTAACGCACTTCGATATGAACCCAGCAGCAACCTGAATTCAGTTCCAAGCCATGCCTAACTACTAACTGCGTGGTGAGTGATGTATCATGAACTGCCCTGTCCACCCTTCCCCGCCTAACCAACCGTGCACTGGCCAGCGTGGTGAAGTATGGTCATATAACCCCACGACCTGCACGGTGTGGGGAGGCCCTCATCCAGCAGTGGATTGACATGATGGCCTGTACAATACGCGTGATGGTAACTACCTTACCTGGTATGCAGGAGGTCGTGGGTTCGATCCTGACACACGTATATTTGGAGTTTGCATGTTCTCCCGTGGTCGCTGCAATACATTTTCACATGATAGCCACTTTGTTTAGCTTTATTTGTGGCCAGGCCGCTTCTGCAAAAGAGCTATCTAGCTAAGTGGGGCTTACCTGGTGAAATAAAACATAGTTCAGTTGAATCGATTAAAAGCCAATCTTATTGTATGGTATTATGTCTGGAGTGACTTTTGTGATATGCGCATGGCCACAAGCCACTTGCCTAAATAGGATGAGCTTTTTTATTCTCGTGTTGGCAGCGCTACCCTGCAGACATAAATATTGCCGTTTGCGGAAATTGATGGGTCAAAAGTGGACGGAGAATGGGGGGCGGCAGATTCTCGAGACCCCATGGGGATTTTTTTCACTTTGTGTGTTTTTATCTTAACTCATCTGGAAGTATTTGTTTTGGTAATGTTTTTTTGGTCCGGGAGAGTGCAGCGATTATTATTGTTATGAAAGTAAAGGTGCAGCCCTGCAATTGCTTGTTCACTCCTTGGAAGAGGCCTTCTCGAGAGGGAGCTCGCGAGGGTTCTTGTCAAGGCTATTTTTGGCCTTGTCTTCCACGCTGGCCACTATGTTCTTGGAAGAGGTGGGAGTACCCACACTTTACCCCACCCACAGGTGGCGGAGGTGGGCGGTAGCAGTGGGGCGGGGGAATAAAAGGACTTTGTTTCAATTCCCGCCCCTGGGATATGGAATCGAACAGGCGACCCTCTGGAGTGCAAGCCGGTGCGCTAACCAGCACGCCAGCCAGCGCGCTAACCAGCCACGCTGACCACGATCCATTATTTAAGTTAACGCTAATAATTTACAGCTCACACTATAAGGCTTCCTTTACCAGTGGCAAAATATAGTAATAGGTTTTTACCCTTTCAACTGGTACAAAAATTGACACCTTTATACAAGGGATCATGTTTGCAATAACCACAACACAAGCAGTCAAAATGCAAAAAAAGAAACAACTCTGATAATGATATGCACTGTCCTTGAAGTTGATTGGTCCACACCCGAGACAGCTTTTCTTAGAGCCTCGTCTCCATTGGTGTTGGACCAGATGACGCCAAAAGGCGTACAACTCAAAGACAGCGCACTATCAGAGTATTGAGAGCTCGGGGTAAGCATTTACACTTGTTGAAAGGGTAAAAATCTATTACTATATTTTGCCACTGGTAAGGAGGTCTCATAGTGTAAATGCTTACCCCGAGCTCTCAATACTCTGATAGTGCGCTGTTTTTGAGTTGTATGCCTTTTGGCGTCATCTGGTCCAACACCAATGGAGACGACGCTATAAGAAAAGCTGTCTCGGGTGTGGACCAATCAACTTCAAGGACAGTGCATATCATTATCAGAGTTGTTTCTTTTTGCTTGCATTTTGACTGCTTGTGTTGTGGTTATTGCAAACATGATCCCTTGTATAAAAGTGTCAGTTTTTGTACCAGTTGAAAGGGTAAAAACCTATTACTAAATTTACAGCTCCTTTGTCAGCCCCCTGTTGGATGAAAACCTTCATACACTATGATGTCGGTCATAGGGGTGGTTTGACCATACTTCAGCGCACACTGATGACATTGCAGGTATTTGAAGGTGGGGGAAGACTGTCCGGTCCCACTGTTGGCCCACGCGATCGTCGTCTGTCCTTTATTGTACCGGAGCGTTGGGCTTTGTTTGGGAGAAAACCGGGCGACCGACAACACACAGGAGTGGATTTTCTTGTTTACTACTGATTTATGTTCATGCAGTGTTTCTGGGTTTCTCACGTGACAAGTTGTTGATGCTGCTCTGCCTTTATTTTTGTATCATTGCTGTACCTTACATTTTTTTGGTGTGGTTTTGCTATTTGTCATTTTGGTGACCCAGGGTGGTCTTGCAAATGAGAGTCACCTTAGACCTCACCTGGTTACACAAACTGAACTTGACTCGCATCACAATAACTCTGTACAGGTTAGACTTTGCGAGATGTCCGAACGGGTTCTTTGTCTCAATTCATGATGCTAACAGCAGTTGGGATGTAACTGGGGAATTCTTTTTATACACATTACTCAGATATGCTTACATTTTTTAAGGTTTTCCAAAAAAATACAGGTTCAGCGTTTACGCAGACACGCGGAGCGGCTAAGACATTGGTGCGCACAGTCGTCGCAAGCGGGGGCATCATTCAGTAAAGTGACACGCAAAGTTGATGAGTGCCAAATGGAAGCATTGTTTGAATTTATTGCAAGGATGCTGCTGCACAAAGGTCAACGAGTGGATGAGACAGTTTTGGAGTAACCGATGAGACAACGTGGTTCGCGAACACGTGATGTTTTCAACATCGGCGTCTCTGCTTTCGCACCCCCTGCCCTCCCCCCTCCCGTGTCTCCTTACGTGCACGGCAGTCCTCCCCTCGGAGGAGGGCATTCCGGAGGGAGTGGCGGCGCTTCCCACGGACTGGCTGGTGTTCGGCGAGATGACGCGGATGCACCGCCTGGCGAGCGCTCGCTGCGTCACCGCCGTGAGCCCCGTGGCGGTGGCTCTGTTCGCCGGCCCCTCTCGCCTGCCCGCCTCCGCCCTCCAGGGACCGTCATCGACGCACGGTGTGAACGCTGCGGGCCGGTGCCACCGGCGACGATGCCGACGCAGCCGGCGCTTCTGCGGTCACCGCCACCACTGCCACTACCGACAATACCAAATGCCACCACCATCAACAGACACCACCACTCACCACCACTGCCACTACCAACAATACCAAATAACACCACCATCAACAGACACCATCACTCACCACCACTGCCACTACCAACAATACCAGCCACCAAATGCCACCACCATCAACAGACACCACCACTCACCACCACTGCCACTACCAACAATACCAAATAACACCACCATCAACAGACACCATCACTCACCACCACTGCCACTACCAACAATACCAGCCACCAAATGCCACCACCATCAACAGACACCACCACTCACCACCGCTGCCAACAATAGCCACCGCCCCACCTTCACTGTAAACACTTGGCAGCACAAACAAAGACTAAGGCAAATATACCCCGTATAGCCTTAAGATACCTTTGAGGCAAGTGTTATTAGCGAGTACCGATGAAGGCCGGCACAGCTAACAAGGGGTGGGTGGCCAGCACCGCGTTAGGCCACCTTTCTCTCCCAGTGGTGATGTTTACACACTGCGCCGGGTGCTCCTTTGAGGCTGAGTCGACCTAGGAGAGACATAGGGGAGGCCAGGAGCGGTTCAGATGATCGTCACCGGTGGCCGTGAGCCAGAATCGAACTCGGGTCGCTGGGTTTGTAGTGCAGCATGCTGACCGCTCCACTGCCGCTCCTCACTAAGACCACCTAAGATAAACATCTCGTGTGTTCTACAGAAACTGTTGTGGAAAGTGCTGTTAGCGATCGTCAATTATGGTTGACATGGGTCACGAAGGGGTGGTGTGGCCACCACCACACCTGGGTGATGTTTGCACACGGCACCAGGCACTCATTTCAGGCTGAGTCGACCCTACAAGAGTCCGAGGATTGGTTCAGATATTCATCACCGATGTTTGGCTGTGAGCGGGAATCGAAATCGGGTTACCGGGTTTTGTAGCAAGGTGCGCGTTTATAGCAGCCAAATACTCTACACAAATGTTGGTAACAGGGCTGTCCTGTTAGATGTTGTTAATGACTCGGGTAAAGTTCTTAAATCTTACCAGCCAGAAAGAACCTCATATCGTTTATCTGTCATGGGATGCCCCTGGTGGATTTTATTTTACTCAATCGAGAGCACGGAGAATGACAAAAATCAAACTAAACCGAAGGAGGCGCACAGAAGCGTGGAGAAAAATTGTTTCTGTGAATTACTCAGAGAGCGAGAGAGGCGACGCCTGGGTTGGAGAACGTGCGCAGAAACACACAAATCAAACATTGCAAACCATGCAGTGTAAGTGGCATCGACCAAACACCCAATGCCGAAACAAAAATACCTCCATATTATCATATAAAAAATGCAAACTCAATTTTACGAAGTGCCTTTAAAAGTAGCAATCTCTAAACTCGATTTGGATTGCACACAGCAACATCGCCCCCCATTCCCCTACTGTGAAAACTTGGCAGGACCCTCCTGAAAAAGAGTATTGAGACTCGGCGAGGCTTTCCTGCGTAAAATGAGCAGATCATGACAATATATAGGCTCCGCATTGACCAGTTAATCGCTATAAGGGATCCATAATTTAGGTTTTTTTTGGGGGTTAGATCGGAGTAAATATAAATGTGTTGTTAAACCGCGATCTAACCCAAAAAGAATCCTTTATTATGGATAATATTTGTCACGAAAGCCTACACATTAAACCGCTTTGAGTGGATTTTTGGGATTGATCGCTGAAATATAAATGTGTCGTGTAACCCGCCACCACCCGACACGGCCAATTAGTAAGGTTGTCACGTAACAGAATATGCCAATTCGGCACGAGTACATCACACCGGTGTCTTAGACAGCAAATCCACAACATTTACAATCTGAGAACGACATCTCGCCAGTAATTACAACTCGTATCATGAGGTCGTGAAAGCCGACGTGTTAAACCGCTATAAGAGGTGATTTCCGAGAGCCGAGGCAGGTGATGGATTGGCAGTCAGAGGAGGTAACACACTCGCAAGGCATGAGCATTATAGGGAGAGGGGGCACCGCCTAGTATACAGGAGGTCGTGTGTTCGATGCCGACCGTTACGCCTGCTGTATAGTTTCAGTTTGCGTGTCTCTCCCGTGTTTGCGTGGCTTTTTCCCCCGGGTCCTCCGGTTGCCCTCCACATTTTGAATCATACGTTGAGAGTATTTGGCTGCTGTAAATTTCCACATGTTAAGCCGCTGTTGAGCTATCATTTGTGGCCAGGTTGCTTCTGAAAAAGAGCTACATAGCTCAGTGGGCCTTACACCTGCTAAAATAAAAATAGTATATATGTATGTATGTTGAACTTATTTCACATTGTACGTAGCCAACCGTGCTTAATCGGAGGTGTGGAGGAATGACAACAAACTAAACACAAAAGCAGTTGTAAAGAAATTAGTTTTCAATTGATAGTGCTTACATAGATGAAGCGTTGAAATTGGCTCGTGTGCAGGTCACGGCTCGGTGTTTATGAGCCGGTGGTCGTGGGCCGGCAGTCACGGGCCGGTGGTCACGGGCCGGCGGTCACGGGCCGGTGGTCACGCGCCGGTGGTCACGGGCCGGTGGTCACGGGCCGGTGGTCACGGGCCGGTGGTCACGGCTGCGACGGTGACCGTGTCTTGCCTGAACGTGCGTGCGTGTGCAGTGGAGGGGATTCCCTACGACAGCAGCGACAGCGAGATGGAGGAGATACCGTCGGTGAAAACGGCCGTTTTGCATCTCGACGAGTGGATCAACTTCAAGTTGGACCCCGAGGTGAGGGACGCCGTCACCGCCATCGTCGTCGTCAGCCGTGGTCATATCCGCTGCTGGATGATGAATGTGTAGAGTTGCTTTTGTCACTGCCGGATGAAAGCCTCCCCATGCCGCCACCGCCGCCACCACCTCTCAATCGTGCAGTGCGACAACAACAACCCGTCCAGCACCTGGACGCAAACGCTCATCGCTCCGTCTCCGTGGTGGACGTGCTCTCGGACGCGTCGCGTCCCTTGGCTGCCGCTCCATTATTATTCCTGATCGTCGGCCTGTATCGAACCCTTCTCGTGGCGCGTACTTCCAAGCCTCTGCCCGTCCTTATTGCTGCGCTGCGAACGGCATCATTACAAGCTGCGCGTGTGTCTGGTCTCTCCGCGGTGACGTACACTCTTGGCTGCCGCTCCGTTATAATTCCTGACCGTTGTCCATCTTCGCTTCTTCACCGTGGCACATCCTGCTCAAGCCCTCCTCTGCTTTCCGAACAGTTTAGTTTGATGTCATAAACCTCACAATAAAGGTTTTTTTTTTGGGTTAGATTGTGTTGAATATAAATGTGTCATTAACCCACCAGCACCCGACAGCCAATTTTAATAAGGTTTGTCACGTCGAACAAAACGTGCAAGTTAGTTACTGCTTCAGCCCACCGGTGTGTTGGAGAGTAAATCCACAACATTCACAATTTGAGTACTGTGACATTTCGCTGGTTTCGATTTAAAGCTTTCGTGACTGCAGGGATTCATATTCTTGGATCTTTCGGTAAAGTCACCTGCTTGTGTTGTGGCCGAAACGTCGTGAGAATTTTATTACGTTAAATTTTTACTATTTCCCTTCTACGTGACTTTACCGAAAGATCCAAGAATATGAATGACATTCAGCTTCATCAGGCGATTTTGCCAGAAGTGGGCCGAAATAGTCACCAATTGGCACGTTTTGTTTAGTCACAAATCTTCCTAATTGGCCTGTCGGGTGGTGGGTGGGTTAACGACACATTTATATTTACGCGATCCAACCCAAAAACAACCTTTTATGTAAATATTGGTCGCGGAATCCCTACTACTACGTGTGAAACTTGTCATTAACCTGTGCGTGTTTTCTCGTTCACGTGTGCGTCTCTCAGTGTAATTCCCAGCACGAGCGAGGCTAGGAATACCAAAATATCCGACAAGAAGCCAAAAATCTGATGAGGCTGTTACGTTGTTTTTTTGCTTCCTAAGAGCCTACGTGTTAAACTGCTTTTTAAATCCTTTATATTAAGTTCACTTGCTTGCTTGCTTGCTTACGACCGTGCAAATATTTCGGTCGTTTTTTAACCCACTTCCCGTGATCCAATCGGGCTGACATTTTGCACACAGACTCGTTGTGCGTGACAATGTATTTTCGTGAAAAAAACTTTCCAAAATTTTACACTTTTTAGGAAAAAATAATTATATTTAATTACCAATTGCTTAATGGTGGCAGCCATTCATCTGACCCATAGGTGGCAGCCATCTCAAGCCAGAGGACGAGAGGACTCTCGCCGCCACGCATATAAAGGATTTATAGTGAAAAACTTTGTTTTTACGAGTAAATTTTTAAGAGTTGACTGCATGGCACGGAGCGCTTCATCGAGACGGCTGAGATCCTGGGTTCACAACCTGCTCTTTAGACCGCCTGCGATTACACCGGGCGGGCACAAGCGTGGCGATTTGATGGTTTCAGCCCGGCTACCGATGGCCGTACAAATACCCCATCATATTTACCCTGGTGGTTTTTGTATGTCATTTGGCTCAATCGAGGTATCAGTTTTACATCCGGCTTAATTACAACCGACTCTGTTGCTAGTCTATGGGTCTCTATGTGAAGGTGCTTGTCTCTGTGGGGCGCCACGGTGACGAGATGTTAACTACCTCGCCTGGTATTGCAGGAGGACGTGGGTTCAGTCCCGACTCTGGACGCCTGCTGTATATTTGCAGTTTGCGTGTTTCCCCCTTGGTCTTGTGGATTTTTCTCTGGGTTGTCTGGTTTTTTCCTCCACATTTAGAATTAACATGCATGCCGAGTATTTGGCTGCTATGAATGTCCACGTGATAAGCCACTTTGGTGAGATATCAGTTGTGGCCAGGTTCCTTCTGAAAAGTAGCTATGTAGCTCAGTGGGCCTTACCTGGTAAAATAAAAAGTTTAGTTTTAATTTGCAGAAGAGTTGGCGAGGCTTTCCTGGGGAGACAAGCATCGTCATATTAATACAAATGTATTTATAAGAATCATTTACTTGTTTATCCAGGAGTTGTAGGACTCTTTTTCAGGAGGCTCCTGCATTGAGTTTTTATTTTAAGATATTTGTAGCCAATCAATGATGAGTCGTGTTTATTATTCACGTGTGAGAGGAAACCGGAGCACCCGAAGAAAACCCGCGCCTTGCGCGAGGGGGCAACGCTCTATCCCCACACAGATGGAGATTAGTCCACTTTGCTGTACTGCCTTGTGGCGTGCCAGGATACGGCTCCTCCCGACTCCTACAGGCCGGGAGTTATAGAACATTAGCGCAGCGATCAACCAAAAAGTTTTTCTTTAAAACTGCTTTTTGTGTAAAGTTTTTTGTCCTTCCCCTGCACCTCCAATTAGCAAGGTTGGCTACGTACGGTGCGAAAGAAGTTCAACATACTAACAGGACTCGACTTAGAACTTTCCGAGATACAAACAAACCTGTCCGTATATCCAGTTGCCTGTTCGGACCGAGAGTCGTAAGTTCAACCGCCGGGCAATAGATGGCAGTGGTGGCATCCACATCTGCAGAACGTGAAGAGCCAGTGGCATCTACATCTACAGGAGATTATACAACTTTTAAATCCATCCCGGTGTTTAGTGTACTTGCCGTACAACATGTTTGGAATCACAGGAGTAAAGTTAGACTTATGAACAAATCGACTTTCGAACAGACCTTTGGAACTTAACTCCGCTCCCCTCCGNCCCCCCCCCCCGCCAGGCGGCGAACCTGCTGCTGCAGCTGCGGCAGAAGTGGCACACGCTGTTCGTGCGCCGCATGCGGGCGCCGTCGCGCGCCTGGTCGCAGGCGGACGAGGCGACGGTGAGCGCCGTCATCGCGGCGCTCGCCTGCGAGGACGAGGCCCTCGGCCTGCAGCAGCCCACCGGCATCGGCCAGCGGCCGCGGCCGGTCGTTCCCGAGGAGCCGCACTTTGCGCCGTCCACGACGGCGCGGGGGCCGCGCCGAGGTGTTCGCCCCCGGCACCCGCGGTGGCGGCGGCGGCGGCGGCGGCGGCTTCGTGGAGGGCCGATCGCAGCCGGAAGAGCGGCGGTGGTGGCGGCAATGGCGGCGGTGGTGGTGGTGGAGCCGGTGGTGGGGCCGAGACACTGAGGAGTTGCTGGTGGCCGAGATGTGAGGCCTTCATCATTTTTCTTTTATTTATCGGGCAGGGAGGTCGGTGGCAGTTGTTGTGTAGATAACACAAATCTGTGGGTCTCTGTGTGAATGTATAGGTCTTTTTCCCGTAAGTGTAGGTCTCCAGGTGAGTGTGAACAGACCTCTATGTACATCATTGGCTTGATCTTCAACTCGCTCGACTTGCAGCACGGATGTGAGAGGTCGTCGCGTCCGTGGCCTGTCAGGAGAAATAAAAAAAACGATGACTGATCACTCCGAAACCAGTTTAACACATAGTAGGCTTTCACGACCAATATTTTCCGTAATAGTGGTTTTTAGGTTAGATCGCATAAATATTCATGTGCCGTTAAATCCGCCACCACCCGACGCAGCCAATTAGTATGTTTTTTCACGTAAACAAAGCGTGCCAATTCGTTCTAGTACTGCACACCGTGTGTCGGAGAGTAAACCCACTACAACATTTACAATTCGAGTATCGTGACGTTTCGCCAGTAATTACAACTAGCATCAGCTGATGCTACAATTGGCACGTTTTGTTTGCGTGGCAAACCTTCTAATTGGCTGCATCGGGGGTGGCGGGTTTAACGACACATTTATATTGAAACAATTCACCCAAAACCCTCCATTATGCACTGCGAAACCGCTGGGCGTGTCCGCAGGTCCAGGGTGGTGCTCCCCCCCCGGGTTCCAGCAGCTGAAGCCGCAGCAGCAGCAGCAGCAGGGCCCACCGCTCCTCGATCGTCGGTCGGCCGCTCACAGGGGCAACGGCGCCATCGCTGCGCGCGCCGCTCCCCCTGTCGCCGCCTCACGCCCGCCTCCGCCAAGGTGACGCCCTCGCGTGTGCTGCGTGCCGCTTACATAACGTGTTGGGTTTTTTTTTTAAGTTTGTCCACGCGCGGAGATGAGTCGCGTCAGCTCCACACACTGCGTCAGCCGTCCTTTAGTCCTCTGCCAGCGGTGGAAAATCACAGCCGCCTCCATCCTGTCGGATCCATTTAGCTTTCTTCCTCCCTGCCTCCTTCGAGTCTTCAAGCAGCATTTTAGTGCCTCTTTCCCCAACATCCCTGACCTTCTAGAATTTTGAAAACTTAAATGTATTTAGAACTGCTCGTTGTGTTTAGTGTGTTTGTCCTTCCCCGCACTTCCGATTAGCGCGGTTGGCTGTGAACGGTGGTGCAAAAGAAGTTCAGCATCTGTACAACTTCCTTCAGCCGCTCTCACCTCTGAGAAAGTGCCCAATGCACGTGTTTAGCCCTTTCTGGGTCGTTGTCGTCGTCACACACACACCATCATCGCACGCAGTAACATCACCAGATCGCGTAAATATATAAATGTGTCCTTAAACTCGCCACCACCCGACACAGCCAATTAGTAAGATGTGTCACGTAAACAGAACATGCCAATTCGTCACTGGTACAGCACACCGGTGTGTTGGAGAGCAAAGCCACAACATTTACAATCTGAGTACGACGTTTCGCCAGTAATTACAAACGGCATCATCAGGCGGGACAGATTTGTGGAGAAATCCCTTCCTTCCAGAACTTCCTTCTGCAGCCCGCACCGCTGAGAATGTACCCCAATCCCACATCCTTACCCTCGCCTAGCTTATCCGCTGCGTGCTTTGCCCACGAACGAACCCCTTCAATCGACGCAAACCCTCGCGGGCCCCTTCCTGTGCCGTTCAGTTAATTTTCCCGCCCGTCCGTTCTCGCCGGCTTGGCCCGCGACCAGGGTCCGAAGCCTCCGTCTCCGCGGCGGGCGCCGGCGAGCGTGCGCTACTTCGTCATGAAGAGCAGCAACATGCGCAACCTGGAGCTGTCGCAGCAGAGGGGCATCTGGTCGACGACGCCGCCAACGAGCAGAAACTGAACCGCGCGTTCCTCTCGTGCCCCGTCGTCTACCTCGTCTTCTCCGTGCAGGCTCCGGACACTTCCAGGTTTGTTGCCGAGGCATCCGGCGGCGCTTGGCAGGGGTGGTGGTGGTGGTGGTGGGGGGCGGTGGAGGTGGATCAAAACGACCCTCCGTAACTGGACAGAGCTTCGTAGAGCTCATCGGATTCCTCTTCTGCAGTCTAATAAAGATTCTGGATTCTGAATTGTTTGGTACGTTTGGTGTTGTTGGCGCTGTTGTCATAGTGCAGGGCCATCACGAAGGAAGGCAACGTGTTACGGCCCTCGCCTGGTACGCAGGAGGTCTGGGTTCATCCCGACCCTATGCTGCTGTATATTTGGAGTTTGCGTCTCTCTTTATCTCTTCCCGCAGTCGTTTGTATTTTTCTCCGGGTCCTCCGGTTTTTCCCACCACGTTTAGAAAAAGCTTAGAGTATTTGGCTGCTGCAAATTCCCACGCGATGAGCCATTTCGTTGAGCACTCATTTGTGGCCGGGTCGCTACTGAAAAAGCGCTTTATAGCTCAGCGGGCCTCACCTGGTAAAATAAAAATAAAATGTTTCAAACCACAAAAATACTACGCGCCGTAGAATCGATGCAGGACGAGCGAGCGTCCCGGGTTGGGCGCGACGGTGGCTGTGTCCGCAGGGCTACGCGCGCATGGTGTCGGAGATCGGCAAGGAGCGTTGCCAGGAGTGGGGCTCCCCGCGCTGGGCGGAGTGTTTCGGGTGCTGTGGCTGTACTTGGGCGGCATCCCCTTCCAGCAGGTGCAGCACCTGCTCAACCCGTGGAACGACAACAAGAGGGTGCAGATCAGCCGCGACGGGCAGGTGAGCCTCCGTCCCCCCTGCCGCCCCCCTCCCCATGGAGTTCGAGAAGCTTTCCATGGCTGTACCGGAGGAATTTCCACCAGCTCAGACCTCCTGTAAATTACGTGATATGTGTGGTCCCCCCCCCCTCTCTGAAACCATTCCATGCCCTCTGTGACAACACACAGAGCTCTTTGGCTCACTCATTCTCTCTCTTCCCTCCACTCTCATCATCATCATCACCCTCTCGCCGCCGATATCTTGGCCTGGTCATTCCTTCTCCTCCTCCCTTCCTGCCTTTCCCCCTCATCTCTTCCTGCTTTTCATCTTGAGCCGTGCCTCTTTTTCTGTCTTAGGGACCTCCTTCCCACTTTATCCTTGACTGTACACTCCATACATTCTATCCTTGACTATTCATCCCTTCCCGGGAGTGTGCCCTGGGTAAAACCCATCCGAACGGAAACATCAATACAGGCTGAAAACAAATAGGTTTTGCAGCGGCACACGCAGCGTTGCACAAAGTCACTGAATGTGTGGCCGTTTTTGTCATTTAGATCACCGGCGCAGACATTTGAGAAAATTATGGCCATCCCAAAATTGTTGCCTCTAGGCGAGTGCTAATTGCATTTATGCAAAGTGTTTCAAGGTACAAGTCCTCTCCGTACATGGGTCTCCCAGGGGAATATGGCAGCAGCGAACAGTGATTACTGGTGTGCTGATGATTCCTCATGCCGATGAAACCAGTCTACAGTTGTCCTTGTTTCACTGCTGTCTGTTGGGACGGCCACATTTTCTCAACTCTCTTGAGTCAGTGGTTTTAAACGGAAAATTGGCACACATTCAGTTACTATGAGCTGGTGGTCTGGGTAAGGCTGAGAGTTTTTGTATGCAGTTGTGCATACCTTTGTGTGGTTAAATCTGCGCATGACTGTTGTGATGGCGGTGCCCGTGATACAGATGGTGGTGGCACGCATGGGGAGCGATAGTGTAGCTGTGAGCCATACTTTGTTGGTGCCACGTGTGTGGCAGTGATGATGGGTAACGGTGCTTGTGATGGTCGTCACGGTGCATGCGGTTTATTTCTGTGCTTGCGATGATGTTGTGGGAGGGCACGTGGCGGTGACATTGGCATGACGTGGCGTTATTGCTGAGGCCGACTAATTACACTCTGGGGATGTCCATTACAGGAGCTTGAGACTCAGGTTGGAGAACAGCTGCTCAAGTTGTGGGACAGATGGCCCGTGCCGGTGGCGCGACGGCGGCGGTGGTGGCGGTGGTGGTGGCGGTGGTGGCGGTGGTGGTGGCGGTGGTGGCGTGGGTGCCACTGGCGCCGCTGCCAGTGCTGATGACTACACGGGGATTAATTGGAAGCAGAGAAACACGCACCCCGGCAGATGGGAACCCCCTCTACTCGAGGGCTGTGGTAAAATTTTCATTTTTATTCCGTCAAAATAAGTAGTGATGAAAACGATAATATTTATTTTCCTTGGGAAATTGAATTCCGTTGACGAGTTGTGGCACGTGGGGGAGAACCGGAGAAGCCGGAGACAACCCATTCGTACGAGAGCGTCACACAGATCTCAGCAGCAAGGTTTTTGTGTGTTGTTTAAATACACCGCTGTCCTGTCACCTCCTGAATGCCTCTCAGGCACAAGCCCACAGCACCTGGCATCCCAGTATTAACCAGGCTTCAAACCTGCTTCACTTTGGAAAATCACACGACAAAATAACCTTGTTTAAAATCCAAACTGCGAATGGCATGTAAATGCACCCTCGTATTCATGTACACGTTCCGCTCACTGGAGATCATCCGTGCTGGGCTAAACGCGGGTCTCTACGGCACGTTTAGGGGCTGTGCCCACCGTGCGTTTGCGTGCACGGTGATGCCCAACGTTTCAGCGCGCGTGGTGGGAGCTTCTCCGGCAGTGCGTAACTTGTACTGTCTGTACGTTGAACTTCTTTTGCACCGTACGTAGCCAACCGTGCTAATCGGAGGTGCGGGGAAGGATGACAGATTTGAGCGGCATAGATCCAAGACGGGGCAAAACTCTGGACCGGTTTTCGGCATGCAGTCTCGTCATCAGCCACAGTCAGGCTTGCTGTAATCAATGCTGGTGAATTTGCCGATCTTACCGCTATGGTGACCATACAAAGTTCGATTAATTGTTATACAGCGATACGTAGCTCAACATAATCATGCGGGTCGTCGCCGAGGTATCTAAATAACAACAGTAATTGAGCAGACGAATGTCGCCTTCACGTAACTCTCTCTCGACGCAGGAAATACAAAACATTTCTTCCGCACAACAGAGTGGGTACGTTCAGCAGCATCGATTCAAAACAGGGCCGGTTTTGACGCGCAGTGTCTCATCACCGCATGCGTGTGGGAGCTTCTTCCGGCAGTGCATAATTTAGCGGCATTGATTCAAGACGGGCACAACTCTGGGCCGGTTTCGGCACGCAGTGTCTCGTCAGCAGAGTCAGGCTCTGCTTGAACGAATGCTGGTGAACTGCCGATCTTACGGGCAAGGGGCCCCTCTCTCATTACCTATTCGACCCTTCGACGAAGCTCCCTAGCTCGTGGGCGAAACGTCGGGATGATCGAGCGCCGCACGGTACAGCCGGGGACATGAACGCTCGTCCCCGCGGGGCGTCCGTGAATGTTTATTTTATTTGTCACGGACAGCTTATGTTTCGCTGGTATTTAAATTATTTTTTACTATCTTTTTTTACAAAGCTGGGTAATTGAGCCAGGAAGTCTCATGAATCATTATAGTCTTTTAAACAGGCAGGGGAGAAAAGCAATCAGCCCGGATAATGCAAACCCTTTATAACGTCATAAAATCCGAGCGGCGGTGTAAGTTATCGCGATTGGCTCATTCAGCAGTTTTACTGGCACGCAGCACTTCCATTTAATAAAGTATTGATGCGCTAGAATGAAAGCAAAGGAATAATTTTTTTATCTCGTGTAAGCTTTCTGTTAATAGCACCACCCGCTCTCGTGTTGAACACAAACGGAACTGAAAGTTACACTAAATAAACAGAGACTTTTTGTAGTTCTCCCACACACACGTGTATAGTTTTACTCCATTAGCTTCCACTGCTTGCAGACACATTCTTCCCCTTCTTGCATGTGGCTTTGCTGTATGGCAATGTACGCGTCCATTGGTGCGACTGGGTGGCGCAGTGGCGGTTAACATTTGTGCCTCGCAGCAGCTGTGTCTGGGTTCGATTGACAACTGGGGCGCGTTTTCGTGTTGAGCTTGTGCGTTCTCCTCCGCTTCTGCAGAGTGAGTGTGTAATTGTGAGCGTGTGATGATTGTGCGTGCGTTAGAGTGTGAGTGAAAGTGTGCACGTATTCCACTTTGGATGGGTGCAAGGGTGTGTGTGTGTGTGAGAGTGTGAAAGAAGTTGTGTATGCAAGTGGGGAGCTGTGGCACAGCGGTTAAAGCGCCGCGCTACGAACCCGAAAGCCCGAGTTTGATTCTTGCTCAAGGCGAACACCAGTGATGATTACTGAACCAGTCGTGGTGCCTCCGCTAGGTGGGCTCTGCCTTAATTGAGTACCTTGTGCGGTGTGTAAATATTGCTACTGGGGAGACAAAGGGTGTGGTGCTGGCCACCCACCTCTTCGTGTGCCGTGCCGGCCTTCATAGGTGCTCGCTAACAGCACTTGCCCAACAGTCTGTTGAGGCTATACGGGGGATGTGTGTCTTTGTGTGCAGGTGTATGTTCTCACCCTGTTCTGCATGGGTTTCCTGCTGGTTCTCTGGTTTTTTTCCCATAGCTAAACGAAAACCTACACAATGTAACTGGATTTGGCCAAAACATCCCAATGCTATCTAAAAGAAAATACTCGCAAATTACACATTTGGGATCATACACAGCAGCAACATCGCTCCCTGCCAGCGAAAACGTGGGAAAGGAACCCTCCTGAAAAAGAGCTTTCATGGATAAACAAACATCATAATAAGTAACCTCGCATGTGCGCGTGGATGTATGTTGAACTTATTTCGCACCATACGTAGCCAACCGTGCTAATCGGATGTGAGGAGGTTTTGTTGACTGTTTTATTTGTTTTTTGTTTCCAGCGAGACTTGGAACAGCAGGCCGCTGCAAGTCAGTCCCTCTGCAGATGCCGAGGTACTAACCAGCAGCCTTGCCGAGCGGACACACCGCGCGCCGTGTGTGCGTGGGCGAGTCCTCTGGTACGGGGAGCAGCGGTGCAGCGGTTAGCGCGCTTGCGCTATGAACCCGGCGGCCCGAGTTCGATTCCTGCTCATGGCCAACAGCAAGTGATGATTTGCCTGCACCAGTCCTGGGCCCTCCCCTGGGTCGATTCAGCCTCAAATGAGTTCCTGGTGCGGTGTGTAAAATCGCCGCGAGGGAGACAAAGGCGGCCGGGCGTGGTGCTGGCCACCCACCCCCTCGTGTGCCGTGCCGACCTTCATAGCTGCGCGCTCACAGCACTTGTCCCAACTGTCTGTTAAAGGCTATATGGGGCATCTTTGTCTTTTATTACTTGAGTCCTCTGGTGTTTTACATTTCCGGGCATTTAATACGAAACAACACCACGCCTTACTGAGTGTTGGTATTGTCTCAATCAAGGTGTGTGTCACCTCGTCTCAACTGTGAAGTACGAACCACGTCGTGTACGCCCGTGGGCATGCGTGCCTGTGCATGCCTGTGCACGCGTGCGCATGCGTGCCTGTGCATGCGTGTGCATGTGTGCATGTGTGCATGTGTGCTGTGCGTACATGCGCGCGCATCTTCCTCACCACTCCTCACAACAACTAGCGGAGCGTCGGGCTGCTGAAACGCAGCGAGTTGCCACAGGCGGTGCTGCTTCTGCCAGTCATCGCGGTCGGTCAAACCCACTGCACTCGAATTCTGTCCCGTGACCTGCCTGCGAGCCCCGACACGTGGCCTCGAAGTGCACCCGGCCTGGCGCAAGCGCCGTGGTGACGTCGCCGCCACTTGCTGGGGAACGGCGGCTGTTGCTGTTTGCCGTCTTTCCCCGTCTGAACGTTTGCCCGAGCGCAGCAGAGGGACGTCCTGCGGTGACACTCACGCTGGCGTAATCGTTCGCGTCTTGAGTGGAGAAAGCGAGTAACACAATGACCAAGCGGATAGTACGCCTCATTCACATATCTGCCCGTCCATGACAACATTTTAGTAAGTTTATATTCACTCCCATGAGGCTGTGCAGCTGATGAGAAGGCAGTACAGCAAAGTGCCGACTAATATCATCTGTCCCTTCCGTAGGGGGTAGAATGATGCTCACTTGCACGTGTGGGTTTACCCGGGTGCTCTGGTTTCCTCACGTATACTCTTTAACTGGTTGACAAACACCTTAATATATAGTGCATCGCAGAGCTTGGACAATTGTTGGTTATCGCCATCCCAGCACCTGGCTGCTGCCTTCCCGCTTCTCTGTGGCTACTCGGCGATTTCGAGAGATGGAATTGGCATGAATGGTGATGCTGTTATATCTGAAGCTAAACATTACAAGGTGTAAAAAAAACTAAATAATTTTACGCGGAGGGACAGATCCGTGACAGAGGCTCATTGTTGTCTGCTTAGTTGTTTGGTTATATCCCACGGTAGTGCGGCTATAAGCGTCCGAAACGAGGGTCCCTTCAGAGAGGTCACCGATTCGTTGCGGCCGTCGATCGCGTGGCTTCCAGAAGCCGTCCTGCAAATCTTCAGCCGCAAATGTAATCATTGTCATCGTCACATTGGCTTTTAAAGTCCTCAGGATCTTCAAAGTGAGATCCTTGAATGAACGTAACACGTAGTAAGCGGTACGTTTTTTCAGCCAATGTTACGATTTAGTTTTTGTTGGTTAGGCCGCGTAATGATCCGGCCAAATTTGTCGTAAGACCCTCCACCACCCGACACAGCCAAACAAATAAAATCGTCACGTTTACAAGCGTTCAACAACGCACGCCGATTGTTATTGTCTAAGCCCACTCACCGCTGACGTTGAAGAGCAAACTCTCACAGCCAAGGTTAGTCATTTAGACGTCCGACGTTTTCCTTGAATCTACACCAAGCGTGTTTCGGGGGACATTGCGTCCTAGTCTGTAGGCCGCTGTCATTTAGGGTTTGTGGCGGGCGAAATCCCCGACTCAAAACGGAACGCGACGTCGCATCGCCGCTACCCAACGGGAGGCGTCACAGCTCGCGCCGGCCGGCGGGTGCCGCTCGCCCCGTCGGCCCTCCCACGCTCGCCCAAGAAGTGGTCACAGATTGTTCATTCTGGCGGGGAGCGCCGTCGTCGATTGACGCCGTCTCCCGCTGTCGTAACGTCAAGGCCGTGGTGCCGGCTTGTTTTGTTGTTTACTGCGCCACGCATTGTTGTTATTTCGTGGCTTTAAAGGAGCCGCAGCGGTGGACTGAGAGTGGGAAACCTCGTTTCGTTTTTTTAAATTCCCGCGGTCGAAATGCCGCGGCGTTATTCAACGCGGCGTTGGTTGCGCGCTCATTCGGCGCCGCCGTGATGTCGATGCTGCTTCTTGCGAGACCTCAATCGTATTGAGCTGCCTCGGTTTAATCATTGNGGGGGGGGGGGGTCTGTAAATGTTTATTTTATTGTCCCCCACGCGATTTAAAATCTGAGTTGGCTCGGACTCCCGTTCAGTTCTCTTGTTCGGCCCAACTTGTGTTGTCCACGTCGTGCGTGCGCATCGTTAGCAACCGGAGGCAGCAACATTGGCGGTCCTTGCGGACATGTACGTGTGTTTCGTCACTTCCATTCTTGCCGATCCACTGCCAGATGAGGGCCTCCCTACACCAAGCCACTGTCATCACCACCACCACCAACGGGACATTGGATTGGTAAATCATCATTTTCATCATCATAAGTACGATTTTACAAAGGCGTACCCACGTCGGATGGAGAGACAAACCTTCGCGGGTCAACACACGGCATTGAACGTGCGCAGTGTAACCCACCCTCCGGTAAATCCGCTGCCGGATGAGTCGTCTGCCCAGCTGTGCGCGGCGCGTGGGGGTTTTATCACCATGCTCATTTGCCGCGCGTGTTGGTGCGGGTCGGCCAAGGTTGGGGAGGGGACGCGACACATAGACAGGTGCTCCGCAGCTATGGATCTTCTCCACCGTCCTCTGCTGCCCACCTCACTGCTCCGCAGCAGCAGCCTGGAGCCGGCTGCGTCTCTTATGCTTTGGGCTCGCCCCCTAGCTTAGTCCCAGTGGCGGGAGAGGGGCGCGTCGTTCCGTACGAACCGCTTCTCGACGTTTCTGTACTCTGCGGTAATTGCCGCTCGGAGTAAGATGCGAGAGACACGCGAGAAACTGAACCGTACGCGCCTGGGCTGTGCGTTTGACCGCCCTTTTAAAGTTCCGTTATTGTGTTTTAAAATTATTCTGTTCACGCGATCCCCGATCCGCTGAGGGGCGACCGTCAGGGCGGGAATACGACCACGTGACTTTTACCCGGCCGCCCTTGGAACGGCCCGCAAAGTTACATTTGACCGTCGCTGCGATCGTCTCGGCCGCACCCCGATCCAAACTAAGAAGTTTAAGATAACTGGAAAACGAGAACTTTAGATCAAAGCCAGCCACTTCCGTCGCTGCAAGGGCCTTGTTATACTCTTTGGTTAACACACACACATAAGTGCGCGTTGTTGTGTTTGCGTTATTGGATAAACGCCGGCGCGTGCGTGCGCAGTTGCCACCAGCCGTATTCGCCGTGCCCCGCCCTCTACGATCACAATGGAGACGTGAATCCCGAAAGGCATGGTGACCTCCCATCGTTTTGACGGCCGTTGTTCTGATTGCAAGGGAGAGAGGGACGTGGCCATACCCTTAGGCGTGTGTCGTGTCCACTGTTGGTGTTTTAGGTCTCCGTCAGAAAGCTGCTTTTGGAAATGCGTTGCGTTTGAAACACAGCGCTCAAAGTTTGCGTTTTTTTCTTTATCCGCATGAAAACTGTTGTGTTGTGTGATGAGAAGTTTGACAAAATTAAAAATGTTCAGTCAAGGTTGTATCACTGTCATAAAGTTTCCAAGAATCTCTCAAGAGTCCAACGATTTTTGATGAGTTGTTCTANTTTTTTTTACGAACGTCTCACTTTGCTAAATCACGACGTAAAAGGTGCAGCCCCGCAATTCTTGGCTACGCCACTGCTGCAGAAGGGGCCTCTACTCGAGGAGCCGGCAGCCCCTCTAGAAGAGGTTACTCTGGCCTACTCCTCCACTCTGACCTGATGTAGCAGTGGGAGTACGCCCCACCACCACACGTGACCTGCCGATCGGCTGCGCTTTCAACCTTATCCTGTTTAAAATTGTTATCTTCGTGAAGACAATGTACATTTTAACTTTCGTTTACGTTTCCTCAAGTGTTTTGCTATTGCCGAAGTGGTTTGCTCTTCTCTCCCGCGAGCACTTTAATGAATGACGCTGTTGGCGAAGGCGCACGAACAGAAAAACAACAATCGCCGCGTCTCCCCGGGACGACTCAACACGGCCGTCAACGACGCTTCCCCGATATGAAACACGATAAGCAGACGAACCGCTACCACCTCGCCGTAGAAGGGCCATTACAGAAGGGCTATTTCCTGCAACGTCACCCCATTTCATTGTCTTTTATGCGCCACTCCCAGCATAGTATCACAAATAAAATGTGTTCCTTGTTTAATGGGCCGAGTCAGGGTTCTTCAACTTCATTTTCTGCCCGGCCACTTAATAAAATTAACAACGTAATGATGATTTACAGTGCTGTCAATTGCATCTTTCCGTGGCCACTTAGGTGATCAATAACAGCAATTGTTCGGTCTGATTTCATCTCTCTCGTCTGTAGCTCATGCCCAGAGGTCTCCGACAGCTGCCTCCCGTTCTTGAGCCTCTTGTCAAGTCACTAATCTTATTCTCCAATTCTCATCTCGCTCGTTTTTCCCCCTTTCATCTCGGCGACGTGATCCGGCAGTGGCGCGTTCACCACTCACCGCAAGAGGGGTACGCGGTTCGACTCCAGGCCGCCCCGGTTAATACTGCGTGTGTGTATTAAACCTAATGCAGTCTGTTCTAGAACGCCGCGGGTTTTATTACGTTAATTGGATTATACAATGCGATGAATGTATTGGGGAACACTTTTTTTGACGACGCGGATGCGAAGTGTGATGTAACGCGATCGAGTGAACGGTACGACGCGCTCCAGTAAGAGTACGCGGCGGTTACGGCTGCCTCGTAGCATCGCACGAAGCAGGACACTGCTTGATGCTCCGAGAATCTCGATGCTACCCACGCGCCTCGGTCTGTGTGGCCTGCGTACGCATCTCACGTGTTATCCGCACTGTGCTTTACCCTATATTATANTTTGTTGTATTATAAGGCGATTTTGCCATCACGCGGTGTTCTTCGGGAGCGCAACTACCACCGCTTTATCGGAGGACAGACTTTTGGCTATGCCACAAACCGTCGTAGGCGTCCAAATTTAAAAAATTTACACCGCAAATAGCGCATTGGAACGACACCGCTCCCCGCTGGAAACCACTTGCAGACTGCGTCCGCGAAACAGCAGCACCTTCATGATAGCCAAGTGCTGTAAGAATGATAGCGCCGATACAGATGTACTCATTAAATTACTCCCTCTTGCTTAGCCTTAATCTCACTCGTCTTTATCTCTTGCCTCTAGGTCTCTCACCAGTCTTGTTTCGCTTCCATCTTTATCTCTTGTCTACAAAGCTCTCTCTCTCTCATCCGTGTCTCTTGTTTAGCTCTTTGAGCTCACTAATCTGGACCACTTTTACATTATCTCGGGGTGCCATAGCCAGGCAGGTCACTCCAAGAGCCTTCAGCCACAGATGTGGCCCATGGGCCTCCAGTTGAAGAGCCTTGTGCTCACAGATCAAAGATGTCTGCCTCTTGACACCACACTTTTTCCGATGTGGCCTGTTAAAATGTTTGTTGAATAAGACGTAAAGAAACCAATCCGCGTCAGCATCTTTGTGATCTTGTTTTTGACAGACGGTACAGAAGGCAGAAGCCACCGTAAAAAATTTACTTGTTACCAACAGCCCAAAGTCAAGAGTTCTCGAGTACAGCATGCAATGCGTGTCGACGAGGATTGTTGAACTGTCGCTTGTTAGAACCGGTCACCATTTTGAGAATCGTTTACCAGTTCGTGAATTCGGGAACCGACCGGCGCCGTTTCCAGATTGAGCGGTGGGAAACGAGCACGCGCCGATTGGCACGCGCGTGCACGGCGGCCTCGGTCACCGCCGCGGGCAACGTGTGCCCTGGAGATGGGGTAACATCTCAACATTCTGGATTGCAAGTCCAGTGCGCTGCCAACCATTACGCTCCCCTTCATTCCTCGGTTCAGAGATTGATTCGCTACGTTTGTTGCTGGACGTTTCGATCATAATCCGGTTCGCTTCGCGTGGTTACTGGTTGTTGCGGGAAAAAAACGATTTAAACAACCCAAGAATCGATAACTATGCTGATACTGCATTGTGCGTACGTGTGTGTTGAATTATTTTGCACCGTACGTAGCCGACCGTGCTAACCAGCATTGGCAGCGGTGCGCAATCAATCAATAGCGCATATATATTTGTACTCAACAAAAACAAACCCAACAATCTCCGCCAGTAACACTGCAGCCCTAAAGCGTGTGTACAACAGGCGACGTTGTCGGGGGAAGCGGCTCGTCTTCCCACGGAGGTTCCGTCTCTCTTCTCGTCGTCGGCTGCCGATGTCGACGCAGAGCAACAAACGACAATTCCACAATTCAGGTGGTCTAGCCAGATAGCCGCGTCAGGAGCAGCGGGGGAGTGTATCATCGTCGCCGCGACGGACTCCGTCGTGTCTGTGGAGGGGTTCGGAGAGGCAGAGTGGATCAGCGGCGCTGAACAATAGTGCGGCGCTATCGTTCAGTGCCGCCTCAACTCCACTCTGCCGCTCGTTGTGTGTACGCCGTGCAGACGGGGCCACATTGCCCAAACGTCGCCCGTTGTATAGCAGTGCTGTTGACCAATGTGTTCAGTTTTCTCGTCGACAAGCTACTTTCCCCCCCCCCTTTGTTGATAGCATCTACCGTTAAGCATTCCCTAATAAGAAAGCGATTCTCACGATGTAAACGGAGCACTTTACGGTGCAGCCACGGACCAGTTTGATTGGATGCTCATTAAGACAGCTTGTCCGTTTGAAAACCGCAAGCGTTGCACCTTTATTGAAGCGTGTTTAGAATGTTAACACCTCGGCACCGTTTCGAGTTAAAAAGAGAATGAGGTTTCGTGATACGAAGGCACGTGCTGCTGCTGTTCCTTGTGACAAAGCGTGTAAATAAAACAGCGAGTTTCATGCAGTTTCACTCGACTCGAATTTCATTCGTACCGTCATTTTAAGTCTTCCTTTCCTTTCATCTCTTTATTCCACATACTGCGCTCTGTTATTGAGTTGAACAGCGACATCGTCTCCGCTTACAGACATCCCATTGTCATGTAAAAACTCCCAGTGTGACATTAAAGCCCCTTAAATACAATATTTAGACAGCATGTTGGGCATGACGCAAAGGGCAAAACTAACTCTACCTGGGCTAACTTCTGATATCAAATTTCGGTTGCCTCGGATTCACATTACAAACTGTTTAAAAAGACACATTTTGCTCTCATATGAATGCAGATAATCAAACTGATTTCGCAGTCTTTTATGCCAATCTTATTTTACGCACTAGTCATACCCTGTACTGTATTACCATTCCTTCTTGACTAAATGTGTCCCCTTTGCAAGACATTTAATATCATCCCACACGTCTCTCCCCTGGCTACGAAGGATAACGCTGCCAAACTACCCGTTGTCGCGTTCTGGCCGTGCCCCTACTGGACACATCTGTGAAACGAGCTTATAGCTCATCGGACTCCTCCTTCAGCGTAAATAAATATTTCAATTCTGATAGCCACCTACATAGAGGGAATAATGGTTCGTCCATTAAAACAATCGAGGCACGTGGCTTGAGTCGTGCGCGTGGAAACCGTTTGAGATTCGTGAAGGCGCGTGCATTGTATACTGTGGATCTACATGCACAAGGACAAGACATTGATTGTGAACGGAATTGTGAACCATAATTGGGGGCAATGCATTGCATCGTGAATTTAGGGGGAACACTTTGTCCATCCTACTTACAAAGCAAAACTCGCTAATCACCTACCCACCTACCTACACATATATATTAACTTGCCTATCCATACATGTATCCATTTCCCTCCACACCTATCCACTGACCCCACTACCTAGCTTCACACTTTGCATTGCAGGCCTTCAGGCGTTTACTCAGCAAATGTGATCGTACATAACACCCACACACCTATATACACCAACAAAGGCAAAGATCCCCATATAGGCTCAACCGACTGTTGGGGCCAGTGCTGTTCGCGAGCACCTATGAAGGCCGGCACGGCACACGAGGGGGTGGGTGGCCACACCACGCCCGGCCGCCTTTGTCTCCCCAGTGGCGATGTTGACACACCGCACCAGGTACTCATTGAGGCTGAGTCAACCTAGGGGAGGCCTAGGAACGGTTCAGATAATGGTCACTAGTGTTGGCTATGAGCGGGAAGCGAATTCGGTCGCCAGGTTCATAGCGCAGCGCGCTAACCACTACACGACCATTCACCAACCCACATACCTACACACCGACTCACCTATCAACCTACCTACACACTAACTCACATTCTTAGACATCCACCAAGCTAGAAGCCTACCCACCTACCTACACCCCAACCCTATACACTCCCAGTTTCCTATCTACCTACCAACCGACCTACAAACCCAAACTAAAAGCCTACCCGTATACCTACGCACTAACTGATATGCTTATCAGAACTACGTACCCATCCACCACTACACCGAATCACCTACCTGTCCACCTACACAAAGAAAATTATCCTCCTAACCCTAACTCCGTAGAGCAGGGTGGGAACGTGCGGCCCACGGGCCGTATGAGGCCACAAAACCATTTGTTGTGGCCCTGCCAAGGCAACCGCAGGCGGGACTCGAAATTAAATACATCTCGGAGCAAACCTGGAAAAGCAGTTGCGAGTAGCAACATCATCGATACCAGCTAACATCACACGCCTCACCAAAGAGAAGCAGTTCCAGCCATCGCATTAGGGATGAGTTGATTAAATGTTTGACCAAATATAACAGGCTAACTTTAAGTTGATAATTTTGTATGGGCCACGAATGATGTTATAATATCCAAATGGTCCTTGGCAGAAGAAAGGTTCCCCACCCTGCGGTAGAGCTTTACCAAACGGTTGGAACAAGACTTCTTAGCGAGCTCCTAACTACACANCCACTCCCCCACCTAACTACACACCCAGTCACCCACCCACCTACACACCCAGTCACCCACCCACCTAGACACCCAGTCAACAACCAACCTACACGTCCACCCACCTGACTACCACATTTAACTCGGGGAGGAAGATCCCAAAATGTCAGGAATTTAAAATAGGGCCCTGCTTCAATAAAAAAAACATTCAATGTATTTGCTCTGGGGGGGGACAAGTGGTGGGGGGGGGGGTTNGGGGGGCGGTGGAGGGGAAGGGTGCGGGGGCATCTCCCTTGCACCTGCCACAGCCAACACCGCCAAGGCCCATCCCCCGTACACATCCGTGCCAGCAGGGGCCCATCGGGCCCGTGCGCCATCACGGCCGACAGTCGTCCCACTCGTGGGAGGGCCCGAGGCCTGCGCGTCTCCCTCCTCCTCCCGCCCCGAGCGGCGCTCGTGCGAGCCTCGCCGCGGTTCAGGCGGCCCAGGAAGGACCGAGCAGGCGCTTGTTGAGGTGGTCGGTCAGCGTGCGCTCCTCGGCCGGCCCGTCGTCACCGCCGGGCACCGCCCGGTGCCGGCGGAGACGCGGGGTCGGCGGCCAGGCCGTTGGGTGTCCGTCGACGGGGCGTCGTCGCCGCCGCTGGTCCCGTTGGCATCCGCCGCCGAGTCTGACCTCGTCTGTCCATCCGCCTTCATCATCGCTCGCCGTCTGCAAAGGCAGAGAAAGATCGTGCGCAACAAAATATCCGACAAACTATTTTAAAAACTTTTTTTATTTCACCAGGTAAGGCCCACTGAGGTCTACAGCAATTTTTGAGAGAAAAAATGAAAGCTCATGGAAATGTCTTGTCACGTCAAAATGTATAGCAGCGTGATGTCGATTCTAAATGGGGAGGGAAAACCAGAGGACCCAGAGAAAAATACACGAGACCAGGGGAGAGAGACATGCACACTCCAAATATACAAGCGTCAGGGTCGTGATTGATGATGATGTGATAGACACATCGCTTCTGAAAAAAGCTCTATAGCTCAATGGGGCCTTACCTGGTAAAATAAAATAAAAACAGTCAACAGTAGTCGTAAGTCTATGGCCACGTCGACTTAAACGATCGAAGCAGCCCCTTCTTGTCCATCCACTGCTGGATGTGCGCGAGTTCGTGGGGTTATTTGAACATACTTCACCGCGCTGATCGGTGCGGGTTGGTGAAAGTGGGGGTGCATAGACGCGGTAGCATAGTACAGTACAAGGCAATTGNATTTGTGCACAGCACTGTTGATGACAANGTCAAGTACTCCGCTANCCTGTCACTGTATGGACGGTGCCCTTCCAGGCACTAGCCAGGCTGCACACCTGCTTGACTANCTCACTGGCGATGCACTATGGGTTCGAGCCGGACCGTGACGCTTGCTGTATATTGAGTTGTGCAGCACTAGTGACTAGTGCAGCACTAGTCACTAGTGCAGCACTAGTCACTAGTGCAGCACTAGTGCTGCACTAGTGCTGCACTAGTCACTAGTGCTGTACTAGTGACTAGTAGTGCAGCAACACCGGGTGTGTGGGACAGCAAATCCACAACATCTACAACTCGAGTCCGACGTTTCGCCAGCAATTACGACGGCATCATCAGGCGGGCAGCAGCCAGATGTGGAGAGGAAACAAAATCCTCCTCCCGCTTCGTTCGCCAGCGAGGGGCGCGGGCATCGTCAGTGGCAATCAGCGAACGATAATCAGTCGATAATTAAGAATCGATCATTAGAGTCGGTGGTGAGAGGGGGGGGCCTTGACGATTGTCGCAGTCCCCGGGCAGGGGCGACACGGGGAGGGGGTGCTCCCAAACCGTCGAACGCCAAACGTTGGACGCTGCCGCTTACCGCTCGACCGCTCGACGTCGGCCTGTATCAGGGGGGGTGCGACGGCCGAAGGCGACAACTCGGAGGCCGCCACCACTCAGAGGCGCTTCGTGTCCGAGCGAGCGGCCATCTTGCGTGGGGGAGACGCCGCGGCCTGACGGGTGGGGAGGTGGTGACGTCACTTCCGTTGTAGCATTGCCGCCCCCCCCTACAATACCCCCCCCTCTACAATACCCCCCCCCCCTACAATACCCCCTCTACAATACCCCCCCCTACAATACCCCCCCCTACAATACCCCCCCTCTACAATACCCCCCCCCCCTACAATACCCCCCCCCTCTACAATACCCCCCCCCTACAATACCCCCCCCCTACAATACCCCCCCCCCTACAATACCCCCCCTCTACAATACCCCCCCCTACAATACCCCCCCTACAATACCCCCCCCTACAATACCCCCCTACAATACCCCCCCTCTACAATACCCCCCCCTACAATACCCCCCCCCTACAATACCCCCCCTACAATACCCCCCCTCTACAATACCCCCCCTACAATACCCCCCCCTCTACAATACCCCCCCCCTACAATACCCCCCCCTCTACAATACCCCCCCCCCTACAATACCCCCTCTACAATACCCCCCCCCCTACAATACCCCCCCTACAATACCCCCCCCTCTACAATACCCCCCCCCTACAATACCCCCCCCCTCTACAATACCCCCCCCCCTACAATACCCCCCCCCTACAATACCCCCCCTACAATACCCCCCCCTACAATACCCCCCCTACAATACCCCCCTCTACAATACCCCCCCCTACAATACCCCCCTCTACAATACCCCCCCCTACAATACCCCCCCTCTACAATACCCCCCCCCCTACAATACCCCCCCTCTACAATACCCCCCCCCCTACAATACCCCCCCCTACAATACCCCCCCCTCTACAATACCCCCCCCCCTACATACCCCCCTCTACAATACCCCCCCCCCTACAATACCCCCCCCTACAATACCCCCCCCCTACAATACCCCCCCTCTACAATACCCCCCCCTACAATACCCCCCCCTACAATACCCCCCCCTACAATACCCCCCCCTACAATACCCCCCCCCTACAATACCCCCCCCCCCTACAATACCCCCCCCCTACAATACCCCCCCTACAATACCCCCCCTCTACAATACCCCCCCTACAATACCCCCCCCTCTACAATACCCCCCCCCTACAATACCCCCCCTCTACAATACCCCCCCCCTACAATACCCCCCCCTACAATACCCCCCCCTACAATACCCCCCCTACAATACCCCCCCTCTACAATACCCCCCCCTACAATACCCCCCCCTACAACCCCCCCCCTACAATACCCCCCCCCTACAATACCCCCCCCTACAATACCCCCCCCTACAATACCCCCCCCTACAATACCCCCCCTACAATACCCCCCCTCTACAATACCCCCCCTACAATACCCCCCCTACAATACCCCCCCCCTCTACAATACCCCCCCCCCTACAATACCCCCCCCCTACAAACCCCCCCTACAATACCCCCCCTACAATACCCCCCCCTACAATACCCCCCCCTCTACAATACCCCCCCCCCCTACAATACCCCCCCCCTCTACAATACCCCCCCCTACAATACCCCCCCCCTACAATACCCCCCCCCCCTACAATACCCCCCCTCTACAATACCCCCCCCCTACAATACCCCCCCCTACAATACCCCCCCCCTACAATACCCCCCCCTACAATACCCCCCCCTCTACAATACCCCCCCCCCTACAATACCCCCCCCTCTACAATACCCCCCCCCTACAATACCCCCCCTCTACAATACCCCCCCCCCCTACAATACCCCCCCCCCCACCTACAATAGCCCCACAAACACTCCCCCCCCACACTCCCCCCTACAATACCCCCACCCCCCACTCTCTCCCCCACACACACTCCCCCCCCCACACTCCCCCCCACACTCCCCCCCCCACACTCCCCCCTACAATACCCCCATCACTCACCCCTCCCCCACACTCCCCCCACACTCCCCCCCACACTCCCCCCTACAATACCCCCATCACTCACCCCTCCCCCCACACTCCCCCACCTACAATACCCCCCCCACTCCCCCCCCCACACTCCCCCCCCACACTNCCCCCACACACCCCCCTACAATACCCCCATCACTCACCCCTCCCCCACACTCCCCAACCTACAATACCCCCCCACTCCCCCCCACACTCCCCCCCCACACTCCCCCCACTCCCCCCCTACAATACCCCCATCACTCACCCCTCCCCCACTCCCCCTACAATANCCCCCCCCACTCCCCCCCCCACACTCCCCCCACACACCCCCTACAATACCCCCATCACTCACCCCTCCCCCACTCCCCCCTACAATANCCCCCCCCACTCCCCCCCCCACACTCCCCCCACACACCCCCCTACAATACCCCCATCACTCACCCTCCCCCACACTCCCCAACCTACAATACCCCCCACTCCCCCCCCCACACTCCCCCCCCACACTCCCCCCACACACCCCTACAATACCCCCATCACTCACCCTCCCCCCACACTCCCCAACCTACAATACCCCCCCACTCCCCCCCACACTCCCCCCCCCCCACACTCCCCCACTCCCCCTCCTACAATACCCCCATCACTCACCCCTCCCCCCACACTCCCCACCTACAATACCCCCCCACTCCCCCCCCACACTCCCCCCCACACTCCCCCCACACACCCCCTACAATACCCCCATCACTCACCCTCCCCCCACTCCCCCCTACAATACCCCCACTCCCCCCCCCACACTCCCCCCCACACTCCCCCCACACACCCCCCTACAATACCCCCCATCACTCACCCCTCCCCCACTCCCCCTACAATACCCCCTCACTCCCCCCCCACACTCCCCCCACACACCCCCCTACAATACCCCCCATCACTCACCCCTCCCCCCACACTCCCCAACCTACAATACCCCCCCACTCCCCCCCCACACTCCCCCCCACACTCCCCCACTCCCCCCCCCTACAATACCCCCCATCACTCACCCCTCCCCCCCACACTCCCCCACCTACAATACCCCCCACTCCCCCCCCCACACTCCCCCCCCACACTCCCCCCACACACCCCCCTACAATNCCCCCCACACTCACCCCTCCCCCCACTCCCCCCTACAATACCCCCCCACTCCCCCCCCCCACTCCCCCCCACACTCCCCCCACACACCCCCCCTACAATACCCCCCATCACTCACCCCCCCCCCACTCCCCCTACAATACCCCCCCACTCCCCCCCCCCACACTCCCCCCCCCCCACTCCCCCACTCCCCCCCCCTACAATACCCCCATCACTCACCCCTCCCCCACACTNCCCCCACCTACAATACCCCCCCACTCCCCCCCCCCACACTCCCCCCCCACACTCCCCCCACACACCCCCTACAATACCCCCCACTCACCCCTCCCCCACTCCCCCACATACCCCCCCACTCCCCCCCCACTCCCCCCCACACTNCCCCCATCCCCCCCCCCTACAATACTCCCCATCACTCACCCTCCCCCACACTCCCCCACCTACAATACCCCCCACTCCCCCCCCCCACACTNCCCCCCCACACTCCCCCCACACACCCCCCATCACTCACCCCTCCCCCCACTCTCCCCCTCCCCTACAATACCCACACCCCAATGACGTCACCTCCCTGACTGCAATGGCCGCTGTAGCCTCATAACGCTCGAAACAAGCGCGTCACTCGTGAAGCATTTCACGCAAATTATTCACTAAAACGAATTTGAAAAGGAGAATTTTTTTGTTGAAACGACATCACAACAATGTGAATATCTATTAGACGTTTTATTGTTGTGTAAACAAACAAAATCTGTTGGCAGGCACCACACAAGGGGGGGGGGGTCTTGGTGGGTGAGTGTGACGCCGCCTCGCGTTGTGAGCGACTCCGCGAGGCCTTCGTCTCGGCGCCCTCCAGTTGGACTCCGGGTAAGGGGCGCCATTCCCTCCAACACCCTCACCCCCCCAGCATCATCACCAACATCACCACCAACATCATCACCAACAACCAACATCACCCCAACATCACCCCCCCCCCCCCAACATCACCACCAACATCACCACCAACATCATCACCAACATCACCACCAACATCATCACCAACATCATCACCCCTCACCCCCCCCCAGCATCATCACCAACATCATCACCAACATCACCCTCACCCCTCACCCCCAACATCATCACCAACATCACCCCTCACCCCTCACCCCCAACATCATCACCAACATCATCACCAACATCACCCCTCACCCTCACCCCCAACATCACACCAACATCATCATCAACATCACCCCTCACCCCTCACCCCCAGCATCACCACCAACATCATCATCAACATCACCCTCACCCCTCACCCCCAACATCATCACCAACATCACCACCAACATCACCCCAACATCACCCCCAACATCATCACCAACACCAATTAGCCGACTCCGAGTGAATCTCTCAAAGTCCCTCTGAATGTTGCATCCGAGGCGCCAGAGAGACGAGCTCGCACGACATCGCGCTGAGCGATCATTCATTCGCCGAACATCATCATCGCCCTCCTGGCCAGAGGAACGTGGAGTTGCCGCTGGCGTGGATAAGGAACGATTGTGGAGATGGTGGCTGCCCGGAGCGCGGTCTTTTAGCCGAGGGTTATGCTGTTGCAACAATCAGACGAGTTGAAATGAATGTGTCATGATAAACAGCAGCAGCAGCAGCAACATTACTAGCACTTAGTACAACATAGCTGACGATATCATCATCATCCGTGATGTATCATCGGCTCTTCAAATATTTATCTATCGTGCCGTTTGTGGCTGGTCGCATGGCGTTTTGGGCCTTCGGGCCTGTGCTCGGCAAATAAAATAACCATCATCATATTCATCATTTACTCGGACCTCATGGCTATCGTGGTCCTTTGTTAAACGTTATTATACTTTGCCTGTGGATATCAGAGCTCCCGTCACAGGAACGTGGAACTCCCACCGCGCCATAAATACTAGTTGTGTGGGCAGTAGTCGCGCTGCCCAGCGCCTCTGCGCGTTAGAGGACACAGTGGGTTTGTACATACTACAGGGGCTTTTTGTGGGGTTGATATTGGTCGCGAAAGCCTCCGTGTTACACTGACGGTGCTTTGTGTTGCTAAGACTTCCTGGTGTGCTTGGGTCATCACCCATCACCCGCAGAGACAACAGCGGGTCGTGATCGCGTTGGTCTCAGTGGCCAGTGCTGAACCATCACAGCTGAGATGTCTGGGTTTGAATCTCCGTGTTCGAACCAGCCCGTCTCGTGTCGCAGTGAGTCTAGAGTCTCTTTCCCGGCCCTCTTAATGATTCGCACAGAGACCCCCAGATTTAAAGACGCCCCTAGTCTCACATAGAGACCCACAGGCTCGATTGGGGAGCCACTGATACATATATAGACCCATATTTTGACAGAGGCCTGTTGTTTCACATATAAATCCTTAGTTTCACATAGAAGTCCATAGACTCGCATAGAGACGCATAGACTCACATATGTGACCCATAGACTCGCATAGAGACCCACAGACTGGCATAGATACCCATAGACTCGCATCGAAACCCATCGACTCACAGAGACCCATAGACTCGCATATAAATCCATAGTTTCACAAAGAGGTCCATATACTCAAAGAAAGACCCATAGCCTTACATAGAGACCCATAGTCTTGCATAGAAACCCATAGACTTGCATATAAACCCATAGACTCACAGAGACCCATAGTCTCACTGAGGTCAACAGCCTCACATAGACGTATTGACTCACGTAGAAAGCCATAGACTCACAGAGACCCATAGTCTCACTGAGGTCAACATTCTCACATAGACGTATAGACTCACGTAGAAAGCCATAGTCTCACAGAGACCCATAGACTCACAGAGACACATAGTCTCAGATAGAGACCCACAGGCTCTGAGACCAATTTGTGGTTAAACCGAGTTCTCAATCCAGCCCCCCATCGCCAATGACTGCACACAAAAATGACCTCATCACGTGAAATTTGGTTTCTGCGCTTAATTATAAATATCGGTTTGGCTGTCATGCCCCGTGATGTGTGAATAAGAGGTCGCTTGAAAAGATTTTCGGAAGCAGTTCTGTGTCATCTCCTTCCGTGGGCCATTCTCTTAACGCNGGGGGGGGGGGGGGCGATGCATTGGCCTCTGAGAGCATTATGATTGGTTGCTTTAGCCTCATGACATCATGCTGATTGCACCCTCGGAATAGAATTGCGAGCAGAAGACAAACTACATAATCATGAACAGTATTTCTTCTATAAGAAGGTAAAGTGTAAGCTATGGTCTCGGACCAAACACCGGACTGCACTCATTAGCTATTAGATGCTAAGCCTGGATGTATGTACAAGGTGCTTCAAAACAATGTTAACACTTCTAAGAATTTGCAACAGAAATATGCTTCCGGGTTCTGGAGACCACCTGGAGAAGATTCCAGGCACGTGTTGACAATGATGGCAAAACAAGTGGAGACTTTTAATTTTGAAGCTATTAACATCACATTTGTTATCATGTCACAGTGTATTATCCGTTATTTTTCCATTGAAAACGATCGTCCCATATAAGTTAAAATTTATTCGAATCACCCTGTATTTATCTTGTACTTCTTTCACACCGTGCATAGCCAACCGTGCTAATCGGAGATGCGGGGATAGGGTTGATCCTGACAATTTCCCTGCAAGGTTGAAGACCATGCATAGTTAAGTGCTGTACTATACCTCTATGCTCCTGCCTTCACCCACCCGCACTGACTCGCGTGGTGAATTATGGCCGTATAATCCCCACAGTCCGCAAGGCGTGGCAGGGCTCTCATCCAGCAGTGGATTGGCTCCAGGGCTGTGGATGTCGATGGGCACTTGGGAAAAGAGACGATGGGAGGGAGATTTAATGGACGATCGGTGGATCGATACCCGGAAATTGTCAGTGAATTGATATTTAGCAGTGAAAATTGTTGTGCTTATTTATTAATGCAGGACCACCCACCGCACTTTTTGGAAGTTTCTAGACCCGCCTCTGGAGGAAGATAAATGTTTTGCTCTGTAATAATGGTAGCTTAACAAACTCCCCTTTCGCCTGCCTTCCCATCATTAACTCCATCACTCTCTTTCCCAACCTCCCTACCAATTCATCATCGTGCTTACTCATCATTAACCACTCATTGTTTATTTCATGCATCGTCGTCATATTCACGTAACTACCATCCTTCGAATCAACTCATCTCATCGCACCACGCTCTTCTGCCTTACAAACAGTTCGATTCTTTGTTCAGCGCCTTGGTCCAGAGGTGTGGATTTTAGAAAAAAACTCCAACAATGTTTGTGGTCTGTTTCTTCTTATTGTTGAAAATGTGCACTAACTCTCCTGGCAGGGTGGCAGCAGCACAGTGGCAACACTTGTGCATCACAGCAAACAGGGTCTGGGTTCGATTCCTGATTTTGGCGACTTTCTGTGTGCAGTTTATATGTTTGTACGGTTTCCTCTGGTTTCTCTGATTTCCTCCCATAGTAAGTAAATAAATATAAACATAACATTTTACTGATATTGGTCAAACATGCCAATGCTGTAAAACAATTACCTATAAATTACTCAATTGGGATCACACAGCAGCAGCATCATCGCACCTCTACTGAAAAACTTGGCAGGACCCTTCTGTGCCACGGTGGCAAGATGTTAACTACCTCGCCTGGTATACAGGAGGTCGTGGGTTCGATTCCGACCCTGACGCCTGCTGTATACTTGGCAGAGGTGTGGACTCGAGTCATGTGACTTGGACTCGAGTCAGACTCGAGTCATGAATTTGATGACTTCAGACTCGACTTGGACTTGCATAACAATGACTTTGTCCCACCTCTGCCTTGGTCGAGGTGCTATATGAATAAAAATGGGATTATCTAACGATGAGAGGAAACGGTCACTCGGATCGAATGAGTCTCCGGGGCGAACGCCACGTTGCCTCAAGCGTGGCACACCGCAGCAGCAGCAGCAGCAGCCTCTCCCTCGTCTGCTCTCACCCATCTAGGGCCTGGCCCAGGCTGCGCTTGGCGGGGAGGCGATGCCAAAGAAGTTCTCCACCGAGAACACTAAGGCGGCGGCGGCCCGCGTCCGCAAGGAGGAGGCCAAGGCGGTCGCCACGGCCAAGAAGCAGAAGGAGGTGGAGGATGCCCTCTGGGTGGAGGATGACAAGAACGTGCTCAAGAAGGAGCAGCGCAAAGTGCGTGACGCGCGGTGACGCGCCGCTGTTTTCCACGATGCCCCATTGCGATTGTCGCACGGTCGGATTCGTAGGGTCGTGAGAGGTTGGCGGCAGCTTTGGGGAGGCCTACATCCAACAGTGGATTGATGATGGCCAATGATGATGATGAAATAACATGTATTTCACCTTTTTTACGTCGCGACTTTGTGCTTCGATGTACTTGAAATGTGGGTTTTTGGCGAGATACATTTAATTTGTTTCAGCAGGAAGGGCCCCTATTAGTTGCTCAGGCTCTGCTTCATGGGCCTCCTGGGGTTTACTTAAAAGTGAATCCCCACAGCAGTCGACTGGTGTAAGCCAGCCAGACGAGCCTTGATGGAAACGGGCCGTGCGCCAGAGAGGCTCTCTGGAGCTCTCCCGAGCGGCGATGGTGAGCAACCAATTGTGGGGGACTTGCACCTTGAACCGATGCCGTATGCTGGGGCCCCTTGCGATGCGTCGGTTCAAAGTGGATTCTCACGTGAGGTGGCCAGGTGACTCGGGGGGGGGGGGGGGGGGTTAGGGTGCAAAAATTGGTTCCACTCAGAATTCTCGATTTGTATCCAGGCGGCCTCCTGTGGTCTTGCTAACTCTGTCGGGTCTCCAAACTCTCAAAAAGTCACCGGGTATCGCTGGACGGACTTTCTGTAGTTTTCAGAAATGTTACGAGACAATTAACCGAGTATTAAAGGTAATCCACCGACACAGGATTCTTTATCCAAACCTGAGTCCGCTACTAAATCTTGCGTAATGTCTACGGCTCAGAAAGTCTCTGAATTATTTTTGCTTTGACATTTTTATCGCGGGGAAACTCAGAAAGTCGCTAACTACAGCGACAGCATCGCTGAGTTGGCAACACGGGTCGCCTGTGATTAAACCGAGTTGGCAAATGTATTGTGCCTGCAGTTTCCGCTGTACTGGCAATTGACTCACGAAGGGACACTTCTGTCACGACTCTGCAGTCGGTCACCATTACCATTCCTCCTGATCATGTCCTCGTACCGTAGTTGTTAGTCTTTATTCTTTGTCAAGGTTCATTCTGTGTTTATCGCACGATCTTTATAAGAAATGTAAAGAATTCTCCAGAAAGAATTAGTTTTGAGGGCAGCGAATCTGCTTTTGCCTTCTCTTGTATGTTCGGAGGAACCACCGAGATATGTGTAGTCGTTAATATCGAGTTTCTATCTGATTGGTTGTTGCCGTGATGTCGTGAGACCTGTTTCAGAAAGCGGGGTCAGGTGACACGGGTTCTTCTTACTTCCTGGATCTTGTCCTGACTGGATCTTGTCCTGAAGATGCTTGACGTAGTGTCTAGCGAAATGCAACGTATCTGATCATTCAACCTTGTTTAGTGATCACTATCACTATCAGCGTGCGTTGTTTAACGCTTGTAAACGTGACGATTTAATTTGGTTTGCTGTGTCGGGTGGTGGAGGGTCTTATAACAAATTTGGCCGGATCATTACGTGGCCTAGCCTCAAAAAATCGGTTTCGAATTGTAGCATTTGCTGCGAAAACCCACGGCAACGTATCCCGTTAATTCGAGGCTTTCACTTTTGAAGATGCTGAAGGCTTTAAAGCCGACGTGTCGACGACACGGATTACATTTGCGGCTGAACAATCTTCAGGGCGGCTCGTGGAAACCACGCGACCGCTCGCCGCGATGAATCGGCGGCCTCCTTCGAAGGGGCCCTCGTTACGGACGCTTGGAGCCGCACCCCTGCGGGTGTCACCAAACAACTAATAAGCCTCTGTCGCGCGTCCGTCCCCCTTCCCCGCGCAACGCGCAGGTGGAGCGCGAGAAGAAGCGCTTGGAGCAGGTGGAGCGCAAGAAGGAGGCCCAGCGGCTGTTGGACGAGGAGCAGGCCAGCCTGAAGGGCCGCGCCGCCAAGCAGGCGGCGGCCGCGCGGCGGCGGCGGCGGCGGCGGCAAAGTGACGCGAGCGCAGATCGGCGAGGCGCTCAAGCGCGAGCAGGAGGAGCGCGCCGCCAACGGGGGTCGGACGGCGAAGGTGAAGGGCGCCCGCTGCGACGGCCACGCTTAGCGCCATTACGATGGGAATGACAACAACGACGCTGTAGGCTACATCGCACGCATCTCGTGTCAAAAATTTGAAGGGCTCCCCCCCCTCCCAGTGGCAGCTGTCTCTGCGCACCACAAGGTGACTCATCACCTGGCTTGCGAGTGGGCATTAGTCTGCCGGTAAGGGCTGTTAATGATTATGATGATTGCGTAATCCCAATGGAGTCGTTTGCGATGTCATTATTTTCAAATTTGATCAATTTGGACCGTGAGGCCACCACACAAAGGCCTACTCCTTTCTGAATGACATCAGTGACTGGACATCTGTGGAAAAAGAGCTTTAATGCTCATCCAGTATAAATAAAGATTCTGATTCTGTAATTACCAGCAGATTTTAAACATCCACTGTGATGCAGTCGGCACATAGTCGTTCATGGTTAATACAACAAAGTTTAATCGGGGGAGCTGTCAGATTTGAACCACTAATGCTGGGCCACATCGCTGCCCAATACCAATAATAATGCTGAACTGAATTGTCACGTGGGAGCGGAACGTCAGACAACTCGCGGTCACGTGATAACGGTCATGATGATGCCAGATGGAAGTCGCCGGTGGCTCGGAGGTCAAATCGTTGAGCTGGCACCGTCGGTTATTAGTGAGTTGATGGTACGAGCCTGGTCACCCACCCATATTGTACATAGATACTCAGACTACGTAGAGACCCGTAGACCGACAGAGAGACGCATAGGCACACACACAGGCTGAGTTGTGATTCAACCGGGTTCTAAAGTGTGGTGAGTTAATTAGTGTCAGCCCGGTCAGCAGCGACTTGTGCAGATACCAAAAGGCTGGCGCAGAGAATCTACCCGTAGACTTCCATACGACCCACACACTTTTAAAGCAACTCACAGACTTACAGAGAGACCTATCGTCTCACAGAAACCACAGGCGAGCATATGAACCCATATTGCCACACAGACTGAGTTATTATGAAATCAATTTCTCAGTTGTAGTCGGTTGATGGTCTTGGCCTGGCCACTGATGCCTACAAAGACACACGGCACTGAAGTTGCCCATATTCCAGCTTTGAGAATTTAGCATCAGTTTGGCTGTCGTGCATCTGATGGCAGTGCGACAAACATTGCCATCGGTTGCAGTCGTGGATTGGAAAAGTTTATTGAGAAAACGTCTCGCTGAAGGTGAGTAGGGGTGAGGCTAGGAGGCAAATTATAATTCGCATGATCTCATCGGCTAATGCCTGCGTGTGCTGACCTGCACGGACTACCAACACCGCTCAGAATGAGTTTGTGTCCCTGTATGTACGGATGTATGTACGGATGTTGAGCTCCTTTTCACTGTACGTAGCCAACCAGGCTGATCGGAGGTGCAGTGACAGATGCCATTTTATTCACTGTATGATTCCTAAATGAACCATACCATTTAACCTGGAGCATCCTTGCAAATAAGACCCAAGTTTCATATTATTTTAACAGAATATTTAAAAAAGTCATTACTTCCCGGTAAAATACAGTTTGTTTAACACGTAGGTTTTCGCGACCAAAATCTTCCATAATAGAGGTTTTTTGGTTTAGATCGCGTACTCAGATTGTAAATGTTCTTGGCTCTCCAACACACCGCCGTGCTGTACTAGTAACGAATTGGCCACGTTCTGTTTACGTGACAACCCTTACTAGTTGGCTGTGTCGGGTGGTGGCGGGTTTAACAACACATATTTACGCGATCTAACCCAAAACAACCTCTATTGTGGAAAATACAGTAGTACTACAACGGATGCAGCTGCGGTGTCACGGTTAGTGCACTGGACTTTCTCCGGTCGATTTGGGAATCGATTTAGAAGTCGCCGTTTCTATTCCATCTCCCGGCCCGGCAGCACTAACAATAGTGCAGGTTTCTTAAATTCCCCCGACCCCCACCATAATCATCCTCACCGCCTCGGTCCACTCAGCAGTCTGATTGGGTTCATCCAAGGTCAATTTGGCAGGTCGGCGCGTGTGGTGGGGTAAAGCATGGGTACGCCCACCTCTTACAGGACGCCCGGCCAGCGTGCAATATTAGCCCAAATCCCAAATACTTAAAACTAAACTGTTATTTTACCAGGTAAGGCACACTGAGCTATGTAGCTCTTTTTCAGACGCGACCTGGCGACAAGTGATAGCTCCACGTCGTGGCTTATCAGCAGCCAAATATTCTAAACGCAGCAGCCAAATGCGGAGGGAAAAACCGGAGGACCTGGAGAAAAATCCACGCCACCACGGGGAGAGAGAGAGACCTGCAATCTCCAAATATACAGCAGTCGTCAGGGTCGGGATTGAATCCACGACCTCCTGCATATCAGGCCCCAGGTAGTAAACATCTTGCCACCACGGCGCCCTCGAGTGCTCCCTCGAGCGGAGAGGCCCCCTTCCGCCAGCAGCCGCGTGAGCAATTGCAGGGCTGCGCCTTTAACCTTTTGAGCCGAGCAACGTGGGTGAACATACCATGCCGTGCCGTGCCCTAGCGCCCCCACCACCGCTGTGTCGTTTGAACGTCTCGCGCGTGGCAAGCGGAGTGGTCGTTAACAACAACAATAACAACAACAACAATCGCAACAGAATCGTTGACCGGGCAACTCGACGCTTGGGAACGGGGAGGAGGGGAGGTGGGGGGAGGTGGGGGGGCGACCAGATCTCTGAAACCCGGTCACCGGCTTGGCGGTGTTGCGTTGCCGTTTTGCCCGAGCCGCCCGCGTTGCCGACGCTCGCCTTCCCCCATGCAGGCGGCGTCTCGGGCAAGGGGGTGACTCAAGCCGACCAGCCGCTGGAGGAGAACATCAACCGGCTGGTGGCTGCCGACGACGCGGTGGAGGCCCGGTCCGTGGACGACGCCATCGCGGCCCTCAGGTACGTCGCTCCGCGGCTCGCCTGTTCTTCGCCGGAGGTCGTGATGGGTTCCATCCCGACCCTGACGCCTGCTGCTGTATATTTGGAGTTTGCGTGTCTCTCTTCCTGTGGCCGCGTGGATTTTTCTCCGGGTCTCTCCGGTTTTTCCCTCCGCATGTAAAATGTTTGGCTGCTATAAATTCCCACGTGATCAGCCGCCGCTTCGTCGAGCTATCACTTGTGGCCATGTCGCTTCTGACAAAGAGCTCCACATCGCTCAGTGGGCCTTACCTGGTAAAATAAAAAGATGTAGTTTTAGTCTATCTCCAGCCCCCTCGGTTTCATTTGTTCACGTTCGTTCCCCGCGAGAAAGCCTCACGGAGTCTCTTACTTCAGGAGGGTCCTGCAGTAGGGGCGGCACATACAAACTCCACTCACTCTCACTCTGTATAACAGGGAGATCATACAAACTCCACTCACTCTGCAGAACAGGGGGAGATCATACAAACTCCATNACTCACTCTCACTCCACAGAACAGGGAGGGATCATACAAACTCCACTCACTCTGCAGACAGGGGGGATCATACAAACTCCACTCACTCTGCAGAACAGGGGAGATCATACAAACTCCACTCACTCTGTAGAACAGGGGAGATCGTACAAACTCCACTCACTCTGTAGAACAGGGGAGATCATACAAACTCCACTCACTCTGTAGAACAGGGGAGATCATACAAACTCACTCACTCACTCTGTAGAACAGGGGAGATCATACAAACTCCACTCACTCTGTAGAACAGGGGAGATCATGCAAACTCCACCACTCACTCTGTAGAACAGGGGAGATCATACAAACTCCACTCACTCTGCAGAACAGGGGAGATCATACAAACTCCACTCACTCACTCTGTAGAACAGGGGAGATCATACAAACTCCACTCACTCTGTAGAACAGGGAGATCATACAAACTCCACTCACTCTGCAGAACAGGGGAGATCATACAAACTCCACTCACTCTGCAGAACAGGGGAGATCATACAAACTCCACTCACTGCAGAACAGGGGAGATCATACAAACTCCACTCACTCACTCTGCAGAACAGGGGAGATCATACAAACTCCACTCACTCTGCAGAACAGGGGAGATCATACAAACTCCACTCACTCTGTAGAACAGGGGAGATCATACAAACTCCACTCTCACTCTGTATAACAGGGGAGATCATACAAACTCCACTCACTCTCTGTAGAACAGGGGAGATCATACAAACTCCACTCACTCACTGCAGAACAGGGAGAGATCATACAAACTCCACTCACGCACTCACTGTAGAACAGGGGAGATCATACAAACTTCACTCACTCTCACTCTGTAGAACAGGGGAGATCATACAAACTCCACTCACTCTGTAGAACAGGGGAGATCATACAAACTCCACTCACTCTGCAGAACAGGGGAGATCATACAAACCCACTCACTCTGTAGAACAGGGGAGATCATACAAACTCCACTCACTCTCACTCTGTAGAACAGGGGAGATCATACAAACTCCACTCACTCTGTATAACAGGGGAGATCATACAAACTCCACTCACTCTGCAGAACAGAGGAGATCATACAAACTCCACTCACTCTGCAGAACAGGAGAGATCATACAAACTCCACTCACTCTGCAGAACAGGGGGATATCATACAAACTCACTCTCACTCTGCAGAACAGGGGAGATCATACAAACTCCACTCACTCTGCAGAACAGGGGAGATCACACAAACCCCACTCACTCTGCAGAACAGGGGAGATCATTCAAACTCCACTCACTCTGTAGAACAGGGGAGATCATACAAACTCCATCANTCTCACTCTGATAACAGGGGAGATCATACAAACTCCACTCACTCACTCTGTAGAACAGGGGAGATCATACAAACTCCACTCACTGTAGAACAGGGGAGATCCAAACTCCACTCACATCGATTCTGTAGAACAGGGGAGATCATACAAACTTCACTCACTCTGTAGAACAGGGGAGATCATACAAACTCCACTCACTGTAGAACAGGGGAGATCATACAAACTCCCTCACTCTGCAGAACAGGGGAGATCATACAAACTCCACTCACTCTGTAGAACAGGGGAGTCATACAAACTCCACTACTCTGCAGAACAGGGGAGATCATACAAACTCTCACTCAGTAGAACANGGAGAGATACAAACTCCACTCACTCTGTAGAACAGGGGAGATCATACAAACTCCACTCACACTCACTCTGTAGAACAGGTGGAGATCATACAAACTCCTCACTTGTAGAACAGGGGAGATCATACAAACTCTCACACTCACTCTCAGAACAGGGGAGATCATACAAACTCCACTCACTCACTATAGAACAGGGGAGATCATACAAACTCCACTCACTCTGTAGAACAGGGGAGATCATACAAACTCCACTCACACTCACTCTGTAGAACAGGGGAGATCATACAAACTCCACTCANTCTGTATAAAAGGGGAGATCATACAAACTCACTCACTCACTGCAGAACAGGGGAGATCATACAACCTCACTCTCTCTGCAGAACAGGGGAGATCATACAAACTCCTCTCACTCTGCAGAACAGGGGGAGATCATACAAACTCCTCTCACTCTCACTGCAGAACAGGGGAGATCATACAAACTCCACTCACTCACTGTAGAACAGGGGAGATCACACAAACTCCACTCACTCTGTAGAACAGGGGAGATCATACAAACTCCACTCTCTCACTGCAGAACAGGGGAGATCATACAAATTACACTCACTCTGTAGAACAGGGGAGATCACAAACTACACTCACTCACTGCAGAACAGGGGAGATCATACAAACTCCACTCACTCACTATAGAACAGGGGAGATCATACAAACTCCACTCACTCACTNATAGAACAGGGGAGATCATACAAACTCCACTCANTCTACAGAACAGGGGAGATCATACAAACTCTACTCACTCACTGCAGAACAGGGGAGATCATACAAACTCACTCACTCACTGTAGAACAGGGGAGATCATACAAACTCCACTCACTCACTGCAGAACAGGGGAGATCACACAAACTCCACTCACTCACTGCAGAACAGGGGAGATCATACAAACTACACTCTCACTGTAGAACAGGGGAGATCATACAAACTACACTCACTCATGCAGAACAGGGGAGATCATACAAACTCCTCTCACTCTGCAGAACAGGGAGATCATACAAACTCACTCACTCACTGCAGAACAGGGGAGATCATACAAACTCACTCACTCACTGCAGAACAGGGGAGATCATACAAACTCCACTCACTCACTGTAGAACAGGGGGAGATCACACAAACTCCACTCACTGTAGAACAGGGGAGATCATACAAACTCCACTCANTCTGCAGAACAGGGGAGATCATACAAACTACACTCACTCTGTAGAACAGGGGAGATCATACAAACTCCACTCACTGTAGAACAGGGGAGATCATACAAACCTCTCACACTCTGCAGAACAGGGGAGATCATACAAACTCCACTCACTCAGTAGAACAGGGGAGATCATACAAACTCCACTCACTACAGAACAGGGGAGATCATACAAACTCACTCACTCAGGCTCTGCAGAACAGGGGAGATCATACAAACTCCACTCACTCTGTAGAACAGGTGAGATCATAGAAACTCCACTCACTCTGTAGAACAGGGGGAGATCATACAAACTATACTCACTCACTGCAGAACAGGGAGAGATCATACAAACTCTACTCACTCACTGTAGAACAGGGGAGATCATACAAACTCCACTCACTCACTGCAGAACAGGGGAATCACAAACTCACTCACTCACTGCAGAACAGGGGAGATCATACAAACTACACTCACTCACTCTGTAGAACAGGGGGAGATCATACAAACTCCACTCACTCACTGCAGAACAGGGGAGATCATACAAACTACACTCACTCACTCTGTAGAACAGGGGAGATCATACAAACTACACTCACTCACTCTGCAGAACAGGGGAGATCATACAAACTCCTCTCACTCTGCAGAACAGGGGAGATCATACAAACTCCACTCGCTCTCACTCTGCAGAACAGGGGGAGATCATACAAACTCCACTCGCTCTGTAGAACAGGGGTAGAACACACAAACGCCAAAGACGACGACCTGCACAGACTGCCAGCCCTCGCGTTTCTGGCCGAGCGGCACAAGTGTTACCTCCTCGGCGCCATACCGCCGCACGCCCATTTGTGATAGAATGATTTATTGTGGCGATTGTTATTTATTTATTAATGATACCGCGCCCTTCACGCCAGGGCGTTTTGAGAGCCTCGATAATGAAATAATAAAAAGTTAATTAATAAAAAAAGAAATTTTATCTGTTGCATTTGCCGAAAGGAAATTAGATGGCACACGGAAGCCCGCGTCCCACAGACGGGTGGTTGGAGTCGCGTGACAAACGTTCTGCCGACGTGGCAATCTGACCGCATGAGGTCAATGGTTATTCATAATATCGGTCGCGAAAAGCCTCCAAGGTGTTGAATGTAAGAGTGCCGTTTGTTGCTGGCCGCTCGGTGTTTGTCGATAGATGGGATTCCCTCCCGTCATCTCTTTCTCCCAATTCTTTCAATCACCTCGCCCGGATTGAACAACTTGCGTACGGTTCTTATTTGTGAGGTGCTCGCTAACAGCACTTGCCCCAACAGTCCGTTGCAGGCTTGTGGGGGAGCTTTGTCTTTGGGGTAGGGTGCTGGTCCCCCGACCCGTCCAACCCTCGTGGACTTGGCCAGAGTGGAGAAGGTTCGTCTGCCAGCGGTCATGTGCCTCGTGACTATGTAGTGCTGTGTGCTGAACTTTTTCTCCACCATACATACGCAGGTAGCCAACCTGGCTAGTCGGGGGTGAGGGAGGGAGGGAGGCAGAAATTGGGGGGAAGTGAGGGAGAGTGGAGGGGAAGGGAGGAGGCGGGGGCAGAGGCAGAGAGGCGGCTTCAGACAGGGGAGCGAGACGGATGAGGGAGTGTGGGAACGGGGGGGATGAGGTGAAGGGAAGGTGGAGAGAGAAGAACGTGTGAGGTTCCCGGGTTTTTAATGCTCTCTTTGGAGGGGCGGGGTGGGTCTTGATGGCTCTCGTACGGACGCTCGAGTGCGAACACAGCATGAGCGCATGAGCGTGAAGTTGTCGCGTCGCCGTCNGGGGACGTCTCCCTCTGGAGAGCGACGGTCGCCGCTCGCGTCGCTCGGAGGGTCGAACGCCGGAACGTGGCCGACGGTGGCCAAATGGGAAACGGACAAAACGACGTCAAGCGCGGCGAGCGAGCGTCTCGCCTCGCCCCTCACCNTCTCCCCCCTCACCCCCTCATCACCTCCCATGACGTCACAACGTCGGCTCGTCGACGTCACGATGCACCGCTCTTCGCGGACAAACCGCACGTCCGGGCGGGAAACGTTGTGGGATCAATCCGTGCGTGTGCGCCGATTTTCTTACTCGTTTCCTCCAACCCCGCCAGTTGCATTTCCACTGCGTCGTGCGGTTCTTGACGTTGCACGGCGAATGACTTTCACGTTCGTGTGACCATCGCGGNCGCCCGGTCGCTCGCGACCACCGCACCGCGAATCCGGCGACGCCGAGTGTTGAGTCCTGGCCGCTGTTCGCGTCGGTGGCGACTGATGCGTGAACTACTTTTGAGGTCCCTTCAGTTGCCTCTCACGGTGCCGCGGTCGTGCGCTCACCGCTGCCTGCAGAGGTTCACGGTTGGAATCCGGCGGCCGCCTGCGTAATGCTTTGTGGTCAAGTCCAGAGTTTGACTTGGATCTGTGTGTGGGGAGCGGTGGCGCGGTGGTTAGCACATTGCGCTACAAACCCAGTTAACAGAGTTGGATTCCCGCTCACGTCCAACATCGGTGACGATTATCTGCACCGGTCCTGGGCCTCCCTAGGGAGATTCAGCCTCAAATGAGTGCCTGGTGCGGTGTGTATAAACTTTGCCACTAAGGAGTCAAAGACGCCCGGGCGTGGAGATGGCCACCCACCCCTCGTGTACCGCGTCAGCTGTCATAGGTGACACTCGCTAACAGTCTGTTAAAGTATATAGGGGAATCTTTGTCTTTGCAGTTGTTGGTGCCCTACTCTTAAGGGTGTTGTTGTTGTTGAATCCCCTTTGTGGGGCGGTGGTGGCTACGCTGCACGGGGTCTGTGAACTCCCCACACTGGAGGCAGCAGCTAGGACCCGAACACAACTTGTGAAACTCCCTTCCCCTGGACTTCGAGGAGTGCCATATCCCCTGGCTCGCCAGGAGAAGGCGGTGCAGCAGGTGGCGACTAAACTGCATCTGCGTCCATCTGTACGGGTATAGAACGTTGCCCCCCAAAGACGACGTCAAAGATCCCCTGTATAACTTTAACAGACTGTTGGGGCAAGTGCTTTTTAGCGAGCTCCTATGAAGGCCGACACGCCAGTCGAGGGGTGGGTGGCCAGCACCACGCCCGGCCACCTTTGTCATTTGAGGCTGAGTCCATCTAGTGGAGGCCCAGGGCCAGTTCAGATAATCGCCACTGGTGTTGGCCGTGAGTGGTAATCGAACCCGGGTCGCCAGGTTCATAGCGCAGCGTAGCGCTAACCGCCCCCACCCACCTCCTCCCTCACGTTACGTGGATTCTCTCCGGTGCTCTGGGTTCCCCCGGTTTCCCCCCCCCCCACGCGTGTTCTGACTAATTGGCCGAAGCACCTGAATGTATTCTCAATGTACGTACGTTGAACGTCTTCGCACCGTACGTAGCCAACCGTGCCAATCGGAGGTGCGGATACATATCTCGAGGAGGGGGAATGTAGCGCCACGGCGCTGTCTGGCTGCCGCCGCCGCCACCTCCCCGCCCCTCGTGGTCCCTGCTGGCACCGACACGTCGCTGTCCGTCTCTGCGAGGGCTGAGTGATCGCTGTGTTGCGCAAAAATGAGAAAGTTTTTTATTAATATCCTTTCTGGCAATAAAGCAGCTGTCTCTGTGACTACTTGCATTGTCTTCATGCCGTTCCCCTTCAGGAGTTGTTCTCTGGTCCAGCACCGGTGAGACGAGGCTGTCTCTGGTGGAGGCCAATCCGTTTCAAAGACAATGCATCATGTATTGTTATCAGAGCATGTTTGAATGCACGTGTTTGGCACAAGTACTGTGTGTGCCTAATGTTGTCTTTTTGATGTCTGAACATCTTAACACAACTCCGTTTTATTGCCAAAAAGGGTCAAACCTTTTAGTATTTTTTTAAAAATTTTTTACCGGCATGAAGGTCGCACGGATGGTAACCAAAACGGATTCTTATTTTTCATAATTTTTGATGCTGGCAAAAAAGGTCCCAGAGATGTAACGGTGCTCCAAGTTGACGTGATGGTTTTTTTTTTGCGCCAGGATGGAAATCCGAGGGATGTTCTGCATTTGATCTGTATCTGCATTTGTCATCAATATGCTAAATTCCTCTGTTGATATGTAAACTCCTTTGTCAAGGCTTCTCCTCCTCCGACAACCCAGCTTAAAAATACGCTGCCAAGCTTAGCAGTGTTCATTAGGACGCTGTCTTTCCGACAGCCCTGTTCTTCACCTGAGGACGGCTGCTTGCGTTGTGGCCGAAACGTCGTGAGAATTTTATCTTATTATGTAAATTTATTATTTCATTATTTCTCTTCTACGTGACTTTACCGAAAGAACCAAGAATAAGAATGTGTTCTGCACTGGTGGTCTCCTCTGTGCTCTGACTCGGTATTAGCCCCTGGAGCCCACGGGGACTCCCCTGTAAAAGTGAACGATGTCAGGCCATTTGAAGTGAGTGTTCGGGGTTATTGCATAATTAACTTTTTTTTTTTAATACGCGGGGAGATTGAAGACCTTATTGCCAGATAAAAGCCATTTGCTCCAGGAGTCTTTTAAAAAAAAAAGCACAGAGAGCAAAACATTGGATACGTAAGTAAATAATAATTGCACTGAATAAATAAACGCGAACGCCTCGTGTACAGGAGAGCTTGAGACTGGGATGTGGTTATCAATGTACAACACCAAACAAACGATGACTCCGACAGCGTCTACAGCGCAACGGGTTCACGAGCGGTGCCACGAACCGGCAAGCTCGGCTTCATTCCCGGCATGGCTAACAACATCTCTTGTCTCTGTGCTTGTTTGTGTGTGTGCGTGTGTGTGTTTGTGTGTGTGTGTATGTGTGTATGTGTGTGCGTGTGTGTGTGTGTATGCTTGTGTGTGTGCGTGCGTGTGTGTATGTGTGTGCGTGTTTGTGTGTGCATGCTTGTGTGTGTGTGCGCGTGTTGTGTNTGCGTGTGTGCGTGCTTGTGTGTGTGTGCGTGCGTGTGTGTTTGCGTGTGTGCATGTGTGTGCTTGCGTGTGTGTGTTTGTGTGTGCGTGCGTGTGTGGGCGTGTATGTGTTTGTGTGTGCGTGCGTGCGTGTGTGTGTTGTGTGTGTGTGTGCATGTGTGTGCGTGTGCGGTGTGTGTGTTTGTGTGTGCGTGCGTGTGTTTGTGTGTGTGTGTGCGTGTGTGCGTGTGTGCGTGTGTGCGTGTGTGTATGTGTGCGCGTGTGTGTGCGTGTGTGTGTGCGTGTGTGTGTGTGTGCGTGTGTGTGTGCTCGCAGCACCAAGGAGAACGTCGACCACCACCCGAGCGGCGGATGAAGGCGGCGTACACGGCCTACGAGGAGCTGCACCTGCCGCGGCTGAAGAAGGAGAACCCCAACATGCGGCTGTCGCAGCTCAAGCAGGTGCTCAAGAAGGACTGGATGCGCTCGCCAGAGAACCCCATGAACCAGAAGCACGCCGCATACAACGTCAAGCATAAGTTGGACCCCTCGACCCTCCCTCCCCCACTCCCCTATCCCCCACCCCCGAGTCTCCCCCCCACCTCCTCTCTCTCTCTCCGTGGCCCCAACGCGCGGCCCCGGCGANGGATGAAGCTCCGGCACGTGGGGGGGGGGGGGGGCGGAACGCGCCGAGACCTCGACTGCGGCGTGAGAGACACCGCGCCGCCAGGGTGCCGGCGCTGGACCGGGAATTTCCAGCCCCTGGGTTGAGGGTCATCGCATCCTCGGCCACGACTTACATTGCTGTTAGAATCGCCTGGGAGATTAACGACGGGAAGATGTAACCCCCCCCTCCCCTCCCTCCCCCACCCCGAAATAAATCGACGCTTTCTGTCTGACAAGTTGGGTCGAATATCGGGCGTTTGGTCATGGGCTGACGATAACAGGAACCGCCATCAATCAGCCACCATCATCGTCGTCGTCATCATCATCCACCTACGCTGTCACCGTCCTCGTACACAACACACAGGGCGCCACCTCCATTCTTGATTTGAAGCTTTCGTGACTGCAGGAATTACTCTTTGGTTCTTTCGGTAAAGTCGCGTCTATGTTGTGTGTCTCTCTCTGTGTGTCTATGTTGTGTGTCTCTCTCTGTATGTCTATGTGTGTGTCTCTCTGTGTGTCTCTGTGTTGTCTCTCTCTGCTTGTGTGTCAGTCTGTGTGTCTCTGTGTGTGTCTCTCTCTGCTTGTGTGTCTATTGTGTGTTGTGTGTCTCTCTCTGTGTGTCTATGTTGTGTGTCTCTCTCTGTATGTCTCTGTGTGTGTCTGTGTGTGTCTCTGTGTTGTCTCTCTCTGCGTGTCTGTCTGTGTGTCTCNGTGTCAGTGTGTCTCTCTCTGCACTCTTTGCGTATCAACCAGGTGGGTGCCGACTGTTCTAAGTTTCTGGGTTTGTTTCTACCTGTGACGGTTGCNTGTGTGCTATCGAAACGTCGTATTCTATTATTTAATTTATTTTCTTTCTACTTGACTTTACCGNAAGAACCAAAGAATACCTCCATTCTTCTCCGTGTCTGTAGCTCTCCCATCTATCTCACTCTCCCCTCCACGCTCTCTCTGCCTCTATCTCATCTCACTCGTCCCTCCACGCACTCTCCTGCCTCTCCCTCTCATCTCACTCCGCTCCCTCGCACTCTCCTGCCTCTCCCATCTCATCTTCCGCTCCCTCCACGCACTCTCCTGCCTCTCCCATCTCATCTCACTCCGCTCCCTCCACGCACTCTCCTGCCTCTCCCATCTCATCTCACTCCGCTCCCTCCACGCACTCTCCTGCCTCTCCCTCTCATCTCACTCCGCTCCCTCCACGCACTCTCCTGCCTCTCCATCTCATCTTGCTCCCCTCCACGCACTCTCCTGCCTCTCCCTCTCATCTCACTCCACTCCCCTCCACGCACTCTCCTGCCTCTCCCTCTCATCTCACTCCACTCCCTCCACGCACTCTCCTGCATCTCTCCCTCTCATCTCACTCTACTCCCCTCCACGCACTCTCCTGCCTCTCCCTCTCATCTCACTCCACTCCCCTCCACGCACTCTCCTGCCTCTCCCCTCTCATCTTACTCCCCTCCACGCACTCTCCTGCCTCTCCCCTCTCATCTTCCACTCCCCTCCACGCACTCTCCTGCCTCTCCCTCTCATCTTACTCCCCTCCACGCACTCTCCTGCCTCTCCCTCTCATCTCGCTCTATTCCCCTCCACGCTCTCTCCTGCCTCTCCCCTCTCATCTCACTCCACTCCCTCCACGCACTCTCCTGCCTCTCCCTCTCATCTCACTCCACTCCCCTCCACGCACTCTCCTGCCTCTCCCATCTCATCTCGCTCTATTCCCCTCCACGCACTCTCCTGCCTCTCCCATCTCATCTCGCTCCCCTCCACGCATTCTCCCACGTCAATAGAATTAAAGTCGGTTGGCCAAGTTCCTAGTGCAGCGGCTTGCGGACCGCTGCAGCATCACCACCCCATCGGCTCGCGTACGCCCGCGTTACAAGAGCTCATTGCTTTTTTGTGGGGTGGGTAGGAGGAGGGGGGGGGCTGTGTCTTGCGTCAAGTTCGGCCGAGCGTGTAGCGCTCGAGCGAGCGACGGCTCGACTCCTACGCCGAGGTTGCGAGATTCAAGTCCGCCTTGGCGCCCTCCAGCCCCTGCCCGTCGCGTGGGCGGTTGCGAGTCGCAGGCCGCTCGCGCGACGCTGATTTCGGGGACGTCGCGGGCGAGCGGTNGGGGGGGGGGGCTGGTGGGGCGGGGTNGGGGGGCTGAACTAACGACGACGGTCGGAGATTAGAATTTAAAACGAACAGCTCAACTGGTTATTCTACCAGGTGTGAGGCCCATTGAGCTACGGAGCCCTTTGTCGGACGCGACCTGGCCGCAAATGAGAGCTCAACGAGAAGTGGCTTATCGCGTGTAAATTTATGGCAGCAGCCAAATGCTCCGAAATCGCGTTTCTGAATCCTGTCGCCCGATCCCGCAGGGCTTTGGCGTCATGTCCGAGCCGCAGGTTTGCGGTGGCCGTTCTCGGCGCTTTTGAAATGTTGGGGCAGCAACGAGATACTTGTGGATTTATTTTATTTAAAGAAAATTTAAGGAACTAAAAATGTATTCCAACGACGCAAGCTGATGGTGCGNTTTTTTTTATTTCACTGCCGCCCCTGGTCTGGCTTCCTCCACGGAAATTGTGCCGGTTTATTTGTTTTTTTATTCTCCCTTTGTGAAAGCTTTCTGTCGGATGAGCCAAGCCTGGCTCGTACGGACAGCACCCATCGTCTTGATTCCCTTTTCATTGGACTTGGCACTTTCATAAATGGTGGTTCCAAACAATGCCATGGCGTTTGTAATATTTGATATTGTTTCTTAACTGCCACTGCCCGCCAAAGGACGTGCAGTACTTTGCACAATCACTGGCTCGCCAAATTTACGCCTTCATGTTTCAATTGCTCAAGGTTGTCGTGGTTGGGTTGTTCTGGGGGGGGGGGGGGGGTGGTGTGGGGGGGAGGTGATGGGGCGGAGGGGTTGGTGGGTGGTTCTAGACCCCGAGGCGGCACCGCCGAGTTCCCTGGGTTCGAATCCGGGGTTCAGCCGCCCGGCCAGACTACCACAACAAGCACAGCTAGCTTCCTGCCCTCGCGTGCGATCGTATTTGATTTCTCCGCCGATGCACGAGCAGCATCTTGCCGCACCGTGTCCCCGATCCCAGCCGGCGCTCGGCGCTCCTTGCGGGACTCCGGCTTCCCCGCATTCACCGACGAGGTGGGGCTGGGGGACGTGGTGGGGGCTGGGGGGGTGTCTGCCGGTGGCCGGGCGCGAGGATCGGGTGACACGGAATTAGAAGACCCAAATCCTGCCGCCGAGTGGCGATCCGGTTGGATCCTGGGTGCAGGTGGATCAGGGCGCAGCTGCCTCCCAGGCTGCGCCGCGATCCTCCTCAAACACGAGAAGCGCTTTGCCAACGTCGGCGGCGAGACCACAACACGCGGCTGGCGGGGCGGCGATGGTGATGGTGGTCATAATAAAAACGACGAACGCCCCGTGCGGATTACACGCCGCTTCTGTCTCCCCGGCTGTGTTTGTGTTGCGCTGACGGCCGCGGATTCACTGCGANCCCCCCCCCTCCCCGGTGGTCGTGTTTCGTGCAGCGAGTCTGGGGTGTCTCTGGTGGTGTCGTCGTTTTTTTCCTATTTGGGTGAAAGTCTCCCATTGATCAATTGCTCCGGGGCCGCCTCCTCATGTCGTCTTTCTCCATGGCCCTCTCGTTCCGTGCCTCTTCCCTCGTCACATCCACGCTCCTTCCAGAGCTGTGGGCTGACATGGAGAGACCTATGGGCCTGTTTACAGACCTGCGTCCAGACCTGTAGGTTTGCATCCAGACCTGTACACTTACATCCAGACCTGTACACTTACATCCAGACCTGTACACTTACATCCAGACCTGTAAACTTACATCCAGACCTGTAAACTTACATCCAGACCTGTAAACTTACATCCAGACCTGTAAACTTACATCCAGACCTGTAAACTTACATCCAGACCTGTAAACTTACATCCAGACCTGTAACTTACATCCAGACCTGTAACTTACATCCAGACCTGTAAACTTACATCCAGACCTGTACACTTACATCCAGACCTGTAAACTTACATCCAGACCTGTAAACTTACATCCAGACCTGAAACTTTCCAGACTGTAACTTACTCCAGACCTACACTTACATCCAGACATGTAATTGCATCCAGACTGTACACTTACATCCAGACCTGTAACTTACATGACCTGTAATTACATCAGACCTGTACACTTACATCCAGACTGTACTTACATCCAGACCTGTATTAATCGAGACCTTTCGACTTACGGAGAGACCTATAGCCTTATCTAGAAAGCTTTTGACTTGATCATACTCTTTTTTCGGTAAAGTGACGTGGTAAAAAATGTAATTAAATAATTGAAAAAACAACAAATTGAATCGTTTAAAGTTGTCTTTTTAATTTCATTAATTTTTTTTTTTACCTACGTGACTTTACCGAAAAAAACAAAAGAGATGATCGATGGCCTGTTTACACCTGTGCGCCTGGGNATTGTAAAACTATAGACATAATGTTTTCTGGGTGAGATACGTTATTTAAATGTGTTGNAACCCTGCACCACCCGACCCCAATTGGTCAAAAATGTCACGTTAACCCATTGGTTATTTTTTTTCTCCCCCCCCCCCAGTCTCCAGTGTGCCACGGTGGCCCACTCTACCCCAGTGTGTAGTGGGTGTCCCACTCTACCCAGTGTGTAGTGGGTGTCCCACTCTACTCCAGTGTGTAGTGGGTGCCCACTCTACCCAGTGTGTAGTGGGTGTCCCACTCTACCCAGTGTGTAGTGGGTGTCCCACTCTACCCAGTGTGTAGTGGGTGACCCACTGTACCCCAGTGTGTAGTGGGTGTCTCACTCTACCCAGTGTGTAGTGGGTGTCNCACTCTACCCAGTGTGTAGTGGGTGTCCCACTCTACCCAGTGTGTAGTGGGTGACCCACTCTACCCAGTGTGTAGTGGGTGACCCACTCTACCCAGTGTGTAGTGGGTGTCCCACTCTACCCAGTTTGTAGTGGGTGTCCCACTACTCAGTGTGTAGTGGGTGACCCACTCTACCCAGTGTGTAGTGGGTGTCCCACTCTACCCAGTGTGTAGTGGGTGCCCACTCTACCCAGTGTGTAGTGGGTGTCCCACTCTACTCCAGTGTGTAGTGGGTGCCCACTCTACTCCAGTGTGTAGTGGGTGGCCCACTCTACCCAGTGTGTAGTGGGTGTCCCACTCTACCCAGTGTGTAGTGGGTGCCCACTCTACTCCAGTGTGTAGTGGGTGGCCCACTCTACCCAGTGTGTAGTGGGTGTCCCACTCTACCCAGTGTGTAGTGGGTGTCCCACTCTACCCAGTGTGTAGTGGGTGGCCCACTCTANCCCAGTGTGTAGTGGGTGCCCACTCTACCCAGTGTGTAGTGGGTGTCCCACTCTACCCAGTGTGTAGTGGGTGTCCCACTCTACTCCAGTGTGTAGTGGGTGTCCCACTCTACCCAGTGTGCAGTGGGTGTCCCACTCTAATCAGTGTGTAGTGGGTGTCCCACTCTACCCAGTGTGTAGTGGGTGCCCACTCTACCCAGTGTGTAGTGGGTGTCCCACTCTACTCCAGTGTGTAGTGGGTGGCCCACTCTACCCAGTGTGTAGTGGGTGTCCCACTCTACCCAGTGTGTAGTGGGTGCCCACTCTACTCCAGTGTGCAGTGGGTGTCCCACTCTACCCAGTGTGTAGTGGGTGCCCACTCTACCCAGTGTGTAGTGGGTGTCCCACTCTACCCAGTGTGTAGTGGGTGACCCACTCTACTCCAGTGTGCAGTGGGTGTCCCACTCTACCCAGTGTGTAGTGGGTGTCCCACTCTACTCCAGTGTGTAGTGGGTGGCCCACTCTACTCCAGTGTGTAGTGGGTGTCCCACTCTACCCAGTGTGTAGTGGGTGCCCACTCTACCCAGTGTGCAGTGGGTGTCCCACTCTACTCCAGTGTGTAGTGGGTGGCCCACTCTACCCAGTGTGTAGTGGGTGTCCCACTCTACCCAGTGTGTAGTGGGTGGCCCACTCTACCAGTGTGTAGTGGGTGTCCCACTCTACCCAGTGTGTAGTGGTGTCCCACTCTACTCAGTGTGTAGTGGGTGTCCCACTCTACCCAGTGTGTAGTGGGTGGCCCACTCTACCAGTGTGTAGTGGGTGCCCACTCTACCCAGTGTGTAGTGGGTGCCCACTCTACCAGTGTGTAGTGGGTGTCCCACTCTACCCAGTGTGTAGTGGGTGGCCCACTCTACCCAGTGTGTAGTGGGTGTCCACTCTACTCCAGTGTGTAGTGGGTGCCCACTCTACCCAGTGTGTAGTGGGTGACCCACTCTACCCAGTGTGTAGTGGGTGTCCCACTCTACCCAGTGTGTAGTGGGTGTCCCACTCTACCCAGTGTGTAGTGGGTGTCCCACTCTACTCCAGTGTGTAGTGGGTGTCCCACTCTACTCCAGTGTGTAGTGGGTGTCCCACTCTACCCAGTGTGCAGTGGGTGTCCCACTCTACCCAGTGTGTAGTGGGTGCCCACTCTACCCAGTGTGTAGTGGGTGTCCCACTCTACTCCAGTGTGTAGTGGGTGGCCCACTCTACTCAGTGTGTAGTGGGTGTCCCACTCTACCCAGTGTGTAGTGGGTGTCCCACTCTACTCAGTGTGTAGTGGGTGTCCCACTCTACCCAGTGTGTAGTGGGTGGCCCACTCTACTCAGTGTGTAGTGGGTGTCCCACTCTACCCAGTGTGTAGTGGGTGACCCACTCTACCCAGTGTGTAGTGGGTGTCCCACTCTACCCAGTGTGTAGTGGGTGACCCACTCTACTCCAGTGTGTAGTGGGTGTCCCACTCTACCCAGTGTGTAGTGGGTGACCCACTCTACCCAGTGTGTAGTGGGTATCCCACTCTACCCAGTGTGTAGTGGGTGGCCCACTCTACCCAGTGTGTAGTGGGTGTCCCACTCTACCCAGTGTGTAGTGGGTGTCCCACTCTACTCAGTGTGTAATGGGTGTCCCACTCTACCCAGTGTGTAGTGGGTGGCCCACTCTACCCAGTGTGTAGTGGGTGTCCCACTCTACTCCAGTGTGTAGTGGGTGTCCCACTCTACCCAGTGTGTAGTGGGTGTCCCACTCTACCCAGTGTGTAGTGGGTGTCCCACTCTACCCAGTGTGTAGTGGGTGTCCCACTCTACCCAGTGTGTAGTGGGTGTCCCACTCTACCCAGTGTGTAGTGGGTGTCCCACTCTACTCCAGTGTGTAGTGGGTGACCCACTCTCCCCAGTGTGTAGTGGGTGTCCCACTCANCCCAGTGTGTAGTGGGTGCCCACTCTACCCAGTGTGTAGTGGGTGCCCACTCTACTCCAGTGTGTAGTGGGTGGCACACTCTACCCAGTGTGTAGTGGGTGTCCCACTCTACTCCAGTGTGTAGTGGGTGCCCACTCTACTCCAGTGTGTAGTGGGTGACCTACTCTACTCCAGTGTGTAGTGGGTGGCCCACTCTACCCAGTGTGTAGTGGGTGTCCCACTCTACCCAGTGTGTAGTGGGTGTCCCACTCTACTCCAGTGTGTAGTGGGTGACCCATTCAGTGTGTAGTGGTGACCCACTCTACTCCAGTGTGTAGTGGGTGTCCCACTCTACCCAGTGTGTAGTGGGTGTCCCACTCTACTCCAGTGTGTAGTGGGTGCCCACTCTACCCCAGTGTGTAGTGGGTGCCCACTCTACTCAGTGTGTTGTGGGTTTCCACTCTACCCAGTGTGTAGTGGGTGACCCACTCTACCCAGTGTGTAGTGGGTGTCCCACTCTACTCCAGTGTGTAGTGGGTGTCCCACTCTACNCCAGTGTGTAGTGGTGGCCCACTCTACCCAGTGTGTAGTGGGTGTCCCACTCTACCCAGTGTGCAGTGGGTGTCCCACTCTACTCAGTGTGTAGTGGGTGTCCCACTCTACCCAGTGTGTAGTGGGTGTCCCACTCTACCCAGTGTGTAGTGGGTGCCCACTCTACTCAGTGTGTAGTGGGTGTCCCACTCTACCCAGTGTGTAGTGGGTGTCCCACTCTACCCAGTGTGTAGTGGGTGTCCCACTCTACCCCAGTGTGTAGTGGGTGCCCACTCTACCCAGTGTGTAGTGGGTGTCCCACTCTACCCAGTGTGTAGTGGGTGTCCCACTCTACCCAGTGTGTAGTGGGTGTCCCACTCTACCCAGTGTGTAGTGGGTGTCCCACTCTACTCCAGTGTGTAGTGGGTGTCCCACTCTACCCAGTGTGTAGTGGGTGTCCCACTCTACCCAGTGTGTAGTGGGTGTCCCACTCTACTCCAGTGTGTAGTGGGTGTCCCACTCTACTCCAGTGTGTAGTGGGTGCCCACTCTACTACCCCAGTGTGTAGTGGGTGTCCCACTCTACCCAGTGTGTAGTGGGTGCCCACTCTACTCCAGTGTGTAGTGGGTGCCCACTCTACCCAGTGTGTAGTGGGTGTCCCACTCTACCCAGTGTGTAGTGGGTGGCCCACTCCAGTGTGTAGTGGGTGACCCACTCTACCCAGTGTGTAGTGGGTGTCCCACTCTACCCAGTGTGTAGTGGGTGTCCCACTCTACTCCAGTGTGTAGTGGGTGTCCCACTCTACCCAGTGTGTAGTGGGTGACCCACTCTACTCCAGTGTGTAGTGGGTGTCCCACTCTACTCCAGTGTGTAGTGGGTGACCCACTACTCCAGTGTGTAGTGGGTGGCCCACTCTACCCAGTGTGTAGTGGGTGGCCCACTCTACTCCAGTGTGTAGTGGGTGTCCCACTCTACCCCAGTGTGTAGTGGGTGTCCCACTCTACTCAGTGTGTAATGGGTGTCCCACTCTACTCCAGTGTGTAGTGGGTGGCCCACTCTACCCAGTGTGTAGTGGGTGTCCCACTCTACCCAGTGTGTAGTGGGTGTCCCACTCTACCCCAGTGTGTAGTGGGTGTCCCACTCTACTCCAGTGTGTAGTGGGTGGCCCACTCTACCCAGTGTGTAGTGGGTGTCCCACTCTACTCCAGTGTGTAGTGGGTGGCCCACTCTACCCAGTGTGTAGTGGGTGTCCCACTCTACTCCAGTGTGTAGTGGGTGTCCCACTCTACTCAGTGTGTAGTGGGTGTCCCACTCTACACCAGTGTGTAGTGGGTGCCCACTCTACTCCAATGTGTAGTGGGTGGCCCACTCTACCTCAGTGTGTAGTGGGTGCCCACTCTACCCAGTGTGTAGTGGGTGGCCCACTCTACTCCAGTGTGTAGTGGGTGACCCACTCTACTCCAGTGTGTAGTGGGTGGCCCAATCTACCCAGTGTGTAGTGGGTGGCCCAATCTACCTCAGTGTGTAGTGGGTGACCCACTCTACTCCAGTGTGTAGTGGGTGGCCCACTCTACCCAGTGTGTAGTGGGTGTCCCACTCTACTCCAGTGTGTAGTGGGTGACCCACTCTACTCCAGTGTGTAGTGGGTGGCCCAATCTACCCAGTGTGTAGTGGGTGGCCCACTATACCCAGTGTGTAGTGGGTGGCCCACTCTACTCCAGTGTGTAGTGGGTGGCCCACTCTACCCAGTGTGTAGTGGGTGACCCACTCTACCCAGTGTGTAGTGGGTGTCCCACTCTACCCAGTGTGTAGTGGGTGACCCACTCTCCTCAGTGTGTAGTGGGTGACCCACTCTACCCAGTGTGTAGTGGGTATCCACTCTACCCAGTGTGTAGTGGGTGACCCACTCTACCCAGTGTGTAGTGGGTGACCCACTCTACCCAGTGTGTAGTGGGTGACCCACTCTACCCAGTGTGTAGTGGGTGACACACTCTACCCAGTGTGTAGTGGGTGGCTCACTCTACTCCAGTGTGTAGTGGGTGACCCACTCTACCCAGTGTGTAGTGGGTGACACACTCTACCCAGTGTGTAGTGGGTGACCCACTCTACTCCAGTGTGTAGTGGGTGACACACTCTACTCCAGTGTGTAGTGGGTGGCTCACTCTACTCCAGTGTGTAGTGGGTACCCACTCTACTCCAGTGTGTAGTGGGTGACACACTCTACTCCAGTGTGTAGTGGGTGGCTCACTCTACTCCAGTGTGTAGTGGGTGACACACTCTACCCAGTGTGTAGTGGGTGTCCCACTCTACCCAGTGTGTAGTGGTGTCCCACTCTACCCAGTGTGTAGTGGGTTTCCCACTCTACCCAGTGTGTAGTGGGTGACCCACTCTCCTCAGTGTGTAGTGGGTGACCCACTCTACCCAGTGTGTAGTGGTGACCCACTCTACCCAGTGTGTAGTGGGTGACCCACTCTACTCCAGTGTGTAGTGGGTGACCCACTCTACCCAGTGTGTAGTGGGTGTCCCACTCTACCCAGTGTGTAGTGGGTGTCCCACTCTACCCAGTGTGTAGTGGGTGACCCACTCTACTCCAGTGTGTAGTGGGTGTCCCACTCTACCCAGTGTGTAGTGGGTGTCCCACTCTACCCAGTGTGTAGTGGGTGTCCCACTCTACCCAGTGTGTAGTGGGTGTCCCACTCTACCCAGTGTGTAGTGGGTGACACACTCTACCGCAGTGTGTAGTGGGTGTCCCACTCTACCCAGTGTGTAGTGGGTGTCCCACTCTACCCAGTGTGTAGTGGGTTTCCCACTCTACTCCAGTGTGTAGTGGGTGACCCACTCTCCTCAGTGTGTAGTGGGTGACCCACTCTACTCCAGTGTGTAGTGGGTGACCCACTCTACCCAGTGTGTAGTGGGTGACCCACTCTACTCCAGTGTGTAGTGGGTGACCCACTCTACCCCAGTGTGTAGTGGGTGTCCCACTCTACCCAGTGTGTAGTGGGTGTCCCACTCTACTCCAGTGTGTAGTGGGTGACCCACTCTACTCCAGTGTGTAGTGGGTGTCCCACTCTACCCAGTGTGTAGTGGGTGTCCCACTCTACCCAGTGTGTAGTGGGTGTCCCACTCTACCCAGTGTGTAGTGGGTGTCCCACTCTACCCAGTGTGTAGTGGGTGTCCCACTCTACTCCAGTGTGTAGTGGGTGGCCCACTCTACTCCAGTGTGTAGTGGGTGACCCACTCTACTCCAGTGTGTAGTGGGTGGCCCACTCTACCCAGTGTGTAGTGGGTGTCCCACTCTACCCCAGTGTGTAGTGGGTGTCCCACTCTACTCCAGTGTGTAGTGGGTGACCCACTCAGTGTGTAGTGGGTGACCCACTCTACTCCAGTGTGTAGTGGGTGTCCCACTCTACCCAGTGTGTAGTGGGTGTCCCACTCTACTCCAGTGTGTAGTGGGTGGCCCACTCTACCCAGTGTGTAGTGGGTGGCCCACTCTACTCAGTGTGTTGTGGGTTTCCCACTCTACCCAGTGTGTAGTGGGTGACCCACTCTACCCAGTGTGTAGTGGTGTCCCACTCTACTCCAGTGTGTAGTGGGTGTCCCACTCTACTCCAGTGTGTAGTGGGTGGCCCACTCTACCCAGTGTGTAGTGGGTGTCCCACTCTACCCAGTGTGCAGTGGGTGTCCCACTCTACTCAGTGTGTAGTGGGTGTCCCACTCTACCCAGTGTGTAGTGGGTGTCCCACTCTACTCCAGTGTGTAGTGGGTGCCCACTCTACTCAGTGTGTAGTGGGTGTCCCACTCTACCCAGTGTGTAGTGGGTGTCCCACTCTACCCCAGTGTGTAGTGGGTGTCCCACTCTACCCAGTGTGTAGTGGGTGACCCACTCTACCCAGTGTGTAGTGGGTGTCCCACTCTACCCAGTGTGTAGTGGGTGTCCCACTCTACCCAGTGTGTAGTGGGTGTCCCACTCTACCCAGTGTGTAGTGGGTGTCCCACTCTACTCCAGTGTGTAGTGGGTGTCCCACTCTACCCAGTGTGTAGTGGTGTCCCACTCTACCCAGTGTGTAGTGGGTGTCCCACTCTACCCAGTGTGTAGTGGGTGTCCCACTCTACCCAGTGTGTAGTGGGTGACCCACTCTACCAGTGTGTAGTGGGTGTCCCACTCTACCCAGTGTGTAGTGGGTGCCCACTCCAGTGTGTAGTGGGTGACCCACTCTACCCAGTGTGTAGTGGGTGTCCCACTCTACTCCAGTGTGTAGTGGGTGGCCCACTCCAGTGTGTAGTGGGTGACCCACTCTACCCAGTGTGTAGTGGGTGTCCCACTCTACCCAGTGTGTAGTGGGTGTCCCACTCTACTCCAGTGTGTAGTGGGTGTCCCACTCTACCCCAGTGTGTAGTGGGTGACCCACTCTACTCCAGTGTGTAGTGGGTGTCCCACTCTACTCCAGTGTGTAGTGGGTGACCCACTACTCCAGTGTGTAGTGGGTGGCCCACTCTACCCAGTGTGTAGTGGGTGGCCCACTCTACTCCAGTGTGTAGTGGGTGTCCCACTCTACCCCAGTGTGTAGTGGGTGTCCCACTCTACTCAGTGTGTAATGGGTGTCCCACTCTACTCCAGTGTGTAGTGGGTGGCCCACTCTACCCCAGTGTGTAGTGGGTGTCCCACTCTACTCCAGTGTGTAGTGGGTGTCCCACTCTACCCCAGTGTGTAGTGGGTGTCCCACTCTACTCCAGTGTGTAGTGGGTGCCCACTCTACCCCAGTGTGTAGTGGGTGTCCCACTCTACTCCAGTGTGTAGTGGGTGGCCCACTCTACCCAGTGTGTAGTGGGTGTCCCACTCTACTCCAGTGTGTAGTGGGTGTCCCACTCTACTCAGTGTGTAGTGGGTGTCCCACTCTACCCAGTGTGTAGTGGGTGGCCCACTCTACTCCAATGTGTAGTGGGTGGCCCACTCTACCCAGTGTGTAGTGGGTGCCCACTCTACCCAGTGTGTAGTGGGTGGCCCACTCTACTCCAGTGTGTAGTGGGTGACCCACTCTACTCCAGTGTGTAGTGGGTGGCCCAATCTACCCAGTGTGTAGTGGGTGGCCCAATCTACCTCAGTGTGTAGTGGGTGACCCACTCTACTCCAGTGTGTAGTGGGTGGCCCACTCTACCTCAGTGTGTAGTGGGTGTCCCACTCTACTCCAGTGTGTAGTGGGTGACCCACTCTACCCAGTGTGTAGTGGGTGCCCAATCTACCCAGTGTGTAGTGGGTGGCCCACTCTACCCCAGTGTGTAGTGGGTGGCCCACTCTACTCCAGTGTGTAGTGGGTGGCCCACTCTACCCAGTGTGTAGTGGGTGACCCACTCTACCCAGTGTGTAGTGGGTGTCCCACTCTACCCAGTGTGTAGTGGGTGACCCACTCTCCTCAGTGTGTAGTGGGTGACCCACTCTACTCCAGTGTGTAGTGGGTGATCCACTCTACCCAGTGTGTAGTGGGTGACCCACTCTACTCCAGTGTGTAGTGGGTGCCCACTCTACCCAGTGTGTAGTGGGTGACCCACTCTACCCAGTGTGTAGTGGGTGACACACTCTACCCCAGTGTGTAGTGGGTGCTCACTCTACCCAGTGTGTAGTGGGTGACCCACTCTACCCAGTGTGTAGTGGGTGACACACTCTACCCAGTGTGTAGTGGGTGACCCACTCTACTCCAGTGTGTAGTGGGTGACACACTCTACTCCAGTGTGTAGTGGGTGGCTCACTCTACTCCAGTGTGTAGTGGGTGACCCACTCTACTCCAGTGTGTAGTGGGTGACACACTCTACCCAGTGTGTAGTGGGTGGCTCACTCTACTCCAGTGTGTAGTGGGTGACACACTCTACGCAGTGTGTAGTGGGTGTCCACTCTACCCAGTGTGTAGTGGGTGTCCCACTCTACCCAGTGTGTAGTGGGTTTCCACTCTACTCCAGTGTGTAGTGGTGACCCACTCTCCTCAGTGTGTAGTGGGTGACCCACTCTACTCCAGTGTGTAGTGGGTGACCCACTCTACCCAGTGTGTAGTGGGTGACCCACTCTACTCCAGTGTGTAGTGGGTGACCCACTCTACCCAGTGTGTAGTGGGTGTCCCACTCTACCCAGTGTGTAGTGGGTGTCCCACTCTACTCCAGTGTGTAGTGGGTGACCCACTCTACCCAGTGTGTAGTGGGTGTCCCACTCTACCCAGTGTGTAGTGGGTGTCCCACTCTACCCAGTGTGTAGTGGGTGTCCCACTCTACCCAGTGTGTAGTGGGTGTCCCACTCTACCCAGTGTGTAGTGGGTGACACACTCTACCGCAGTGTGTAGTGGGTGTCCCACTCTACCCAGTGTGTAGTGGGTGTCCCACTCTACCCAGTGTGTAGTGGGTTTCCCACTCTAATCCAGTGTGTAGTGGGTGACCCACTCTCCTCAGTGTGTAGTGGGTGACCCACTCTACTCCAGTGTGTAGTGGGTGACCCACTCTACCCAGTGTGTAGTGGGTGACCCACTCCAGTGTGTAGTGGGTGACCCACTCTACCCAGTGTGTAGTGGGTGTCCCACTCTACCCAGTGTGTAGTGGGTGTCCCACTCTACTCCAGTGTGTAGTGGGTGACCCACTCTACTCCAGTGTGTAGTGGGTGTCCCACTCTACCCAGTGTGTAGTGGGTGTCCCACTCTACCCAGTGTGTAGTGGGTGTCCCACTCTACCCAGTGTGTAGTGGGTGTCCCACTCTACCCAGTGTGTAGTGGGTGTCCACTCTACCCAGTGTGTAGTGGGTGTCCCACTCTACTCCAGTGTGTAGTGGGTGACCCACTCTACCCCAGTGTGTAGTGGGTGACCCACTCCAGTGTGTAGTGGGTGACCCACTCTACCCAGTGTGTAGTGGGTGTCCCACTCTACCCCAGTGTGTAGTGGGTGTCCCACTCTACTCCAGTGTGTAGTGGGTGACCCACTCTACTCCAGTGTGTAGTGGGTGTCCCACTTTANCCCAGTGTGTAGTGGGTGTCCCACTCTACCCAGTGTGTAGTGGGTGTCCCACTCTACCCAGTGTGTAGTGGGTGTCCACTCTACCCAGTGTGTAGTGGGTGTCCCACTCTACCCAGTGTGTAGTGGGTGTCCCACTCTACCCAGTGTGTAGTGGGTGACCCACTCTCCTCAGTGTGTAGTGGGTGACCCACTCTACTCCAGTGTGTAGTGGGTGACCCACTCTACCCAGTGTGTAGTGGGTGACCCACTCTACTCCAGTGTGTAGTGGGTGACCCACTCTACTCCAGTGTGTAGTGGGTGACACACTCTACCCAGTGTGTAGTGGGTGTCCCACTCTACTCCAGTGTGTAGTGGGTGACACACTCTACCCAGTGTGTAGTGGTGACACACTCTACCCAGTGTGTAGTGGGTGACCCACTCTACCCCAGTGTGTAGTGGTGTCCCACTCTACCCAGTGTGTAGTGGGTGTCCCACTCTACCCCAGTGTGTAGTGGGTGTCCCACTCTACTCCAGTGTGTAGTGGGTGACCCACTCTCCTCAGTGTGTAGTGGGTGACCCACTCTACTCCAGTGTCTAGTGGGTGTCCCACTCTACCCCAGTGTGTAGTGGGTGACCCACTCTACCCAGTGTGTAGTGGGTGACCCAATCTACTCCAGTGTGTAGTGGGTGACCCACTCTACTCCAGTGTGTAGTGGGTGACACACTCTACCCCAGTGTGTAGTGGGTGTCCCACTCTACTCCAGTGTGTAGTGGTGACCCACTCTACCCCAGTGTGTAGTGGGTGGCCTACTCCAGTGTGTAGTGGGTGACCCACTCTATTCCAGTGTGTAGTGGGTGACCCACTCTACCCCAGTGTGTAGTGGGTGGCCCACTCTACTCCAGTGTGTAGTGGGTGACCCACTCTACTCCAGTGTGTAGTGGATGACCCACTCTACTCCAGTGTGTAGTGGGTGACCCACTCTACCCAGTGTGTAGTGGGTGGCCCACTCCAGTGTGTAGTGGGTGACCCACTCTACCCAGTGTGTAATGGGTGGCTCACTCTACCCAGTGTGTAATGGGTGGCTCACTACACACCCCTTCTCTCTNCCCCCCCTACTGCGGAGGCCTACTATACACTACACTATACACTACACTATACACTACAGTATACATGTACACTACTATATACACTACACTATACACTACACTATACACTACACTATATAACCTCGTGCCACGGCAGATCTCTCGCCCACTTAAGCAGTTTGTTCTTGCTGTGGTTGTCCACCTGATGACGATTGCTTGTGTTGCGATCGAAACGTCGTGATCTATTACACAGGTCCACAAAAAAAGCGTTTTTTTCTGGCCTGGACTTTTGCAGCTGTTTTAGACTAATTCCAGGGTGCTGATTCCAAATCTGATCTCAGATTTGCTCTATTTCATCTCATTTTTAAATCCTTTATATTAAGTTCGCGTGCTTGCTTGCTTGCTTAGGACGTGCAAATCTTTCGGTCTTTTAACCACTTTGATCCAATCGAGCTGACATTTTCCACACAGACTCGTTGTGTGTGACAATTAATTTTCGTGAAATTTTTCTTCCAAAATTTTACACTGTTTAGGAAAACGAATTAAATATTTAATTACCAATTGCTTAATACTGGCAGACAATCATCTGACCCATAGATTGCAGCCATCTCAAGCCAGAGGACGAGAGAACTCTAGCCGCCACGCATATAAAGGATTTAGAGTGAAAAACTTTGTTTTTACGGGTTTACTTGTTATGCTATCGGCATACCCCATTTTCATTGATTTTACACGAAATTAACTCTGTCACTTATGATTGCAAGTTGTTGCGAGTCAGTTACTGCTTTAGTGTTAAAATATGGTGCTGTATTTTTAGGATAGTGTGTTTATAATATATTTTATGTAGATATCCACATTTATTTAATATTTTTCTTCTGCAGTTTTGATTGAAAATGCAATATTTGATATCTCAAAAACCTAATGTGATAGACAAAACTGATGCCAGATTTGGAATCAGCACCCCAAATTTACCTTAAAACCGTTGGAATACCTTCTGCCAGAAAAAGTGTGTTGACCAGTGTTATTTTTCTACCTACGTGACTTTACCGAAAGAACCAAAGAGTATGCCAATTGGTTACTTCTTCAGCCCGCCGGTGTGTGTTTGAAGAGTGAATCCACAACAATTAGAATTCTAAATCTTGTGGATTCACTCTTCACACACACATCGGTGGGCTCAAGAAGTCACGAATTGTCGTTTTGTTAACGTGACATTTCTTACTGATTGGCGTATCGGGTGGTGGAGGGTTGCGACACATTTATACTTAACGCGATCTAACCCAAAACACATTATTATGAATAATACTGGTCGCGAAAGCCTACGTGTTAGACTGACCTATACACTTGCATAGATACATGCTTGTTTACAGACCTATAGGTTTGCATGCAGAATTGAAGACTTACAAAGAGCCCTATAGGCTTACATAAAGACCTATAGACTTGCATAGAAACATAAGCTTGCGCACAGACCGATACACTTATGTCAGTACAGAAAGTACTGTACATTTATATATAGACTCTGGTTTACATACACACCTACACACTTAAGTCGTGTAAGTCTGGGTCTCTATGAAAACATACATAGAGACCCATTACTGAATGGGAACCATAGCCTCTCTCTCCCTACAAAGACAAAGATCCCCCGTATAGCCGAAACAGGCTCTTGGGGCAAGCACTTTTCGCTATCACCAATGAAGGCCGACACGGCACACGAGGGGGTGGATGGCCAGCACCACGCCCGGCCGCCTTTATCTTCCCAAGGACCATGATTATAAATCGCACCAGGTACTCATTTGAGGCCGAGTCAACCTAGGGGAGTTTCCAGGACCGGTTCAGATAATCGTCACTGGTGTTGGACATGAGCGAGAATCGAACCCGGGTCACCGGGTTCGTAGCGCAGCGCGCTAACTACTCAACCACCGCTCCCCACGTCCCTGCCATCACCTCTTTGCTATCATATCTCTCGCCCTCATCTCTCACCATTCTCCGTCTTGCCGCAATTCTTGATCATCCTGTCTCCATCTAAGCTCCCTGATGTCCATTGTCCTCTCTCTTATCTCCCTTGCGCGCTCTCCCTCCACCCCCTCCTCTCGTCATCTCCCCTTGCCCCCATCTCTCTCCCTTCACTCTCGCCTGCCCCTCTCACCGCACTGACCTCCAGGCACCCTCTCCTATGCCTCTCTCTCTCGCGTGCTCCATCTCTCCTTCCCTCTCCTCGCCATCTGCTGCCCCCTCCCCCATCTACACCCGTCCCTCGTGGTGTATTTTATATTTTAAGTGTAGGATTTGGAGTCTCGGGGGTTGAGTTTATTTCGAGGGCTTCTAATAAAACCGAACCGTGTTCCATCTGCATGGGATACGTGGAGGGTTCATCGGCAGTTTAATAAACGACAAAAACGCATTCTGTGATTCTCAGTTAATTTAGGGCGTCAGATCGTGTCGGTGTGATGTCGATCTTCGACTGTAACCGTCCACCACCAGACAGAGCCCAATCAAGTCGTCACGTGGGCTAACATGCGGGCGCCGCGGTGGCTAGGAGATCTTGACTACCTCGCCTGGTATACAGGAGGTCGTGGGCTCGATCCCGACCCTGACGCCTGCTGCTGTATATTTGGAGTTTGCGTCTCTCTCTCATCATCATCACGGTGGCTAGGAGATGTTGACTACCTCGCCTGGTATACAGCAGGTCATGGGTTCGACCCCTACTGTATATTTTGAGTTTGCGTCTCTCTCTCTATGGCGTGTGGATTTTTCTCCGGGTCCTCTTATTTTTAAATCCTTTATATTAAGTTCACTTGCTTGCGTGCTTGCGTGTGTAGTAGAGTTAACTACTCGATGTTCACAAACTGGGAGAGCAAATCGTTGACAAGGTTTTCCCGCTCAAACTAACGGTCAGGGTCTCACAAGTTGTGAGAGCTGACCGTAAACAAGGTTTTCCCGCGCGACCAAACGGTCAGGGTCAGATAGGGTGAATTGGGATCCAAAAGCAGATTGGGAGCGACCAATCAAGGGTTCCACAAGGTGGCCGGGGATTGGACAACCCGGCCACGAACAAGTATAAAGCCAGAGCGCTCGGAGCTCTGGGGAGTTCGACTACACGAAGACCCAAGACGGCGGCAGAAGCCTAGGACCCTGGACTAAGCCCTCCAGCCCTTATAAGGGCTAGGGTTCAGAGTAACCAGTGGTATGGGAGACATCCCCTAGGTCCAGTCAGAAGACACTGAAAGAGTGGGATATTAAGTAGCCTGTAGGGTGCGGAGGCTTGTACGTTCTGAGTGTAACGGGTGAGGAGACCGTATACCCCTCAGTGCATAGGGACAAAAGACGTTGAAGAGTCCGTCTGTACAACACTACACGTGCTTGCTTGCTTGCTTACGACCGTGCAAATCTTTCGGTCGTTTTTTAACCCACTTCCCGTGATCCAATCGAGCTGACATTTTGCACACAGACTCGTTGTGCGTGACAATTATTTTCGTGAAATTTTTTTCCAAAATTTTACACTGTTTAGGGAAAATGTTTTAAATATTTAATTACCAATTACTTAATGGTGGCAGACAATCATCTGACCCATAGGTGGCAGCCATCTCAAGCCAGAGGACGAGAGGACTCTAGCTGCCACGCATATAAAGGATTTATAGTGAAAAACTTTGTTTTTACGGGTTAATTTTTTCCCTCCACATTTAAATCAACGTGCGTTTAGAGTATCTGACTGCTATACATTTCCACGTGACGAGCCACTTCGTTGAGCTATCATTTGTGGCCAAGTCGCTTCTGATAAAGAGCTACACAGCTCATTGGGCCTTGCCTGGTAAATAAAAAACAAGTTTAGTTTACATGCCAATTGATTGCCAGTGGACGACATCATGTGTTGCCCAAACATCGGACCGCCTTACTGCATACGGAGAGGACCCAGTTTCAGGTTCCAATAGCCACACAAACTCACAATGACAAAGGCCCCCTTATAGCCTTTCAACAGGCTGCTGGGGCAAGTGCTGCGAGCGAGCACCTATTAGTCAAGGCCGTCGCAGCAGCACACATAGGAGATGAGTGGCTGGCCAGCACCACGCGCCCCTGGCTCCATTGTCTCTCCAATGCTGACGTTTACACACTGGCACCAGGCTGCTCATGTAAGGCTGAGTCGACCTAGAGGAGGAGGTTCGACTCCGAACCGAATCAGATGTAGTAATCTCCAATGCTGGCTGTGAGTGGGAATCGAACTCGGGTCGTGTTAAGGATTGTGGGGAAGTGCACTAACTACTGCGCCACCGCTCCCATACCTGGGTGTGTATACATATACAACATTTATCCCCGTATCGCCTTTACGGGAAAGAGCTGTTAGCGAGCACCTATGAAGGCCGGTACGGTACACGAGGAAATGGGTGGCCAGAACCACGCCTGCACGCCTTTGTCTCCCTAGTGGCGATGTTTACACACCACACCAGGTTCTCATTTGAGGCTGAGTCAACCTAGGGGAGGACCAGGTTAGATAATCATCGCTGGTTGTTGTCCGTGAGCGGGAATGAACTCGGGTCGCCAATGTCCGTTGCGCAGCGCACGAACCGCTACCCTCCCGCTCCCCACATACACAGATTCATGAATGAACATTCGACTCAAATAAATGAACGAATTGGAAACTCGCTTCTGTGGTTTTTGTGCCAAAGTCACTCCTGGGACCAGACACGTGCACGCGTACTCCTGTTCAGATTCGGTGCCGTGTTGGTCAGATTTTAAATACCTCGACCGGTATGCAAGAGGCCGTGGGTTCGATCCCGACACTGACGCCTGCTGCTGCATATTTGGAGTTTGCGTGTCTCTCTTTCTCATCATCACCACGGTGGCTAGGAGATGTTAACTACCTCGCCTGGTATACAGGAGGCCGTGGGTTCGATCCCGACCCTGACACCTGCTGTATATTTGGAGTTTGCGGTGTCTCTCTTCCCGTGGTGGTCGCATCGATTTTTCTCCGGGTCCTGCAGTTTTCCCCTCCAAATTTAGAATCAACATCGCACGTTTAGAGTGAGGGGGAGGGGGGTTGGCGGATGGGGAGGAGGGGTGACGAAGGGGGGGGGGTGACGAANGGGGGGTGACGAAGGGGGGAGTGGGGGGGGTGACGAAGGGGGGGTGACGAAGGGGGGTGACGGAGTGGGGGGGGGGTGACGGTGGGGGTGACGGAGGGGAGTGAGGAGTGGGGGGTGACGGAGGGGGGGGGGTGCCCGCTCACAAATCAATTTCCAATCGCGGGAGAGAGCGGGCGAGCGCTAATTGAATAATGACGAAGTAATTCATGAACACCGAGGGGGCGACTCTCACCCGACACGCAAGGCGCGGGGGGTGGGGGCTNGGGGGGTGGGGGCTGGGGGGGGTGGGGCTGGGGGTGGGGCTNGGGGGGGTGGGGCTGGGGGGTGGGGGCTNGGGGGGTGGGGCTGGGGGGTGGGGGCTGGGGGGGTGGGGCTGGGGGTGGGGATNGGGGGGGTGACCACAAATCTCACCCAGCCGCGTGGCGCGTGGCTTGCTGGGCCTTCTCGTGCCAGCGGCAGACAGGGCGGTCCAGATGTCTTGTGACCCCCACCTCAAATGTAATTGACCCCGAACATTTTTGTTCTGACCTTTGTGTATTAGTTTCTGTTTTAACCAAGCCTTAGCTAACAAATACAATACTACGTTTTAGATAATTAAATTGGGGAATGGGGGGGGGTCACAAGACATTTGGACCACCCTGTCGCACAAACCTCGCACAACATCAACTTGTGTGGACAGCGCCGGGTCTGTCGTCAGCAGCTGCGCGCAGCAGCAACACAACGATGCGGCGCCGCCGGATCGCGGTCTCTAAAACAACGACTCCCCCCCACCCACCGCCGGAACAAAAGCGCCAATGGGGCCGTCCATACATGACGTCACGCACCTGGGGGGGGAGGGGTCAGACATTTGTGACGAGAGGGGGGGGGGTGAGAAATGTGACGTCACGTAAAAATGCGCAACTTTAAATATAGACAACATGTTCTATTTTATTAAATAGACTTTTTAAACACATTCCTGCGGAGGGGGCTGGTAGGAACGTCGGGTTGCTCGGTCAATGGCCTGCAGGGTCAACGGCGGCGTGGTGTATTCCGCAAATATGCCCGACTGTGAGGGCGGGCACAAGCCGGCGTGAGTAGGTTGAACGTTGAGTTTTATAAGGGCACCACGGGGTGACCAGCCCCTCCCCACCCAGCCCCACCCACCCTCCCCACCCAGCCCCTCCCCACCCAGCCCCTCCCCACCCAGCCCCATTCCTCCCTCCCCACCCAGCCCCTCCCACGCAGCCCCTCCTCACCCAGCCCCACCCACCCTCCCCACCCAGCCCCTCCCACCCAGCCCCACTCCTCCCCACGCAGCCCTCCCCACCCATCCCCACCCACCCTCCCCACCCAGCCCCTCCCCACCCAGCCCCATTCCTCCCTCCCCACCCAGCCCCTCCCCACGCAGCCCTCCCACCCAGCCCCACCCCACCCTCCCCACCCAGCCCCTCCCTGTACAATAATCCCCTCTGTGCTGGTGGAACCAGGAGGTTCCGACCAGTATAAATGTTTTCTCCTACAACATCAGAGTGCAGCGCCACATTAAATACGCACTACAATGACAATAGTTTAAAGCGATTTGAAGCATTTNGGGGGGGGGGCAGAGCTTTGTGACGTCATATTTTAGGGGGGTCTGACTTTTTGTGACGAAGGGGGGGGGTCACAGGCCGCTCCTTCCTCCTCGCCATGCGACGCAGGTTCCCTCATCTCAAACCGCGTTATATCCAATTCGCATCCGCGTTATAAACAAAACAAGCGTCCCCTAACATTGTCTTGGTTCTTTCCGTAAAGTCACGTAGAATGGAAATAATAAAATAATAAAAATAAAACATAATAAAATAATGCTCGCGACGTTTCGGCCACAACGCAAGCAGCCGTCTCGACAGACCTGTTCTTCACCTGAGGACGGCTGCTTGCGTTGTGGCCGAAACGTCGTGAGAATTATTTTATTGTTTAATTTTTATTACTTATTATTTCCATTCTACGTGACTTTACCGAAAGAACCAAGAAGACACGTGTGTGTGTGGTCACGTGTGTGTGTGTGGTCACGTGTGTGTGTAATCACGTGTGTGTGGTCACGTGTGTGGTCACGTGTGTGTGTGTAATCACGTGTGTGTGGTCACGTGTGTGTGTAATCACGTGTGTGTGTGTAATCACGTGCATTTCGGCTCTTCTTGATAGACACTCGCCTTTTGCCCAAGGACGGGTGTCTCGCAGTAAATCTGCAACTTGCAAGCGAAGAGCAGAGCGCGACGTGAGACTCACTGCATCAATTCGTGTGCAATTTGTAAGGGCGCGGTGACACAGACTTAGTTCATGTAAAGGTGATAATCCCTTGTCCATCGTGACGTCCTTTTTACTTTGATGTCTCAACAGCGTCACGGAGATCACGTGACGTGAGGGTTCTGCCTTTGTAGTGAGGGTTGTGAGTTGACGCCCCCCATGTGGAGTGACGTCAGCCACTAATTATAATTATTATGGAGGGGGGGATGTCCATTTGGAGCATTTCACATGTTCATGATTATTAATGAGGGGGGCTGGCCGACGTGGAGTGACGTCACGCGCGGGACACACAGACATCCTTGGCCCATTACAGTAGTAACTTGAGCCTTGTACCGAATTCTAAAACAAATGTGGCTCTTGTTTTGATTTGCCGACCCGTAGTCTGTAGCAGCGGCGGTGTCATCGTCAGCATTGTCATCGTCAGCTGCATCCGCATGAGCAGCATCATTATCTGCATCAGCAGCTTCAGCTTGCATCATCAGCATAAACATTGACTCTGTGTACACTCACTCACTCACACACGTGTACACGTGTGCACACATTCACACGCTAAGCGTCGTCAACGTTTGCACAATCATCACTGCATCATCACTCTCACGGCAATATAAATCTATCACTACCAACATCGCCACCACCGTCACCACGACCATCGCAACAATAACTACCATCATGGCCATCACCCTACCACCAACTACCATCATCTTAACCATCACTACCATCATCACCCTTACCGCAATAAACATTATTACCACTATCACCACGACCATTACTATCATCACTACCACCAGCAGCACAACCATCAATACCATCGTCATAATCTATCATCATCACCCTGACCGCAATAACCATTGGCACCCCCATCATCCACGACCATCACCACCATCACTACCATCCATCACTCACGACAGCCCCCCTCCCCAGGTCTGCACCTGACGAAGAGGCCAGAAAAGCCGAGAGGGAGTTTGGGACACGGGAGAGACAATTACACACACACCACACACACACACACACTACACATACCACACACACACCACACACACCATGCACACCACACACACCACACACACACTCACCACACACACACCACACTCATCACACACACTCACCACACACACACTACACACACACCACAACACACCATACACACATCCATAATAGAGGGTTGTTGGGTTAGACCGGCTCTGCGAGACGTCACCCTATGGCCTCAAAGTGCACCACGAGCCTGGCACAAGCGCGTCAGTGATCCTGGTCTTTTTTGCATGTGAGTCTGAAAAATCGGACATACGCGTTATTTAATCTTTATTTAGTCACATTTCACTATGAGGTCTCCTTTACCAGTGGCAAAATATAGTCATAGGTTTTTACCCTTTCAACTGGTACAAAACTGACACCTTTATACAAGGGATCATGTTTGCAATAACCACAACACAAGCAGTCAAAATGCAACACCAATGGAGTCTAGGCTCTAAGAAAGGCTGTCTCGGGTGTGGAACAATCAACTTCAAGGACAGTGCATATCATTATCAGAGTTTTTATTTTTGTTTGCATTTTGACTGCTTGTGTTGTGGTTATTGCAAACATGATCCCTTGTATAAATGTGTCAGTTTGTGTACCAGTTGAAAGGGTTAAAACCTACTACTAGTCACATTTCGTGACTTGTTACCCTTCTAGAATGTAATAGAGTTGTTTTGTGGGTGAGATCGTGTAAATATAAATGTGTCGTTAAACCCGCTACTTACCCCGCACAGCCATTTAACAAGGTTCATCACGTAAATAAAACATGCCAATTCGTTACTGGTCACAGCACACAGCGGTGTGTTGGCGAAACGTCGTACTCGAATGGTAAATGTTGCTGGGTTGACTCTCCCACACACCGGTTAGTGCTGTACTAGTGAAAGTGACGAATTGGCACGCTTTGTTTGCGTGAGAAACCTTACTAATTGGCTGTGTAAGGTGGTAGTGGGTTTAACGACACATTCATATTTGTGCGATCTCTATGGAAGGGTAAGCGAGTCACGAAATAGAAATAAATAAAGATTAAATCACGCATATGTCTGATTTTTCAGACACACGTGCAAAAAACCCCACAAAGATCAAGGATCGCGCTTGTGCCAGACTAGGTGCACGTTGAGGCTATAGAGTGACGTCTCAGAGAGGTCACGGGACCGGCCCAGATGTCACGGGTTCTCAACGCGCGTCATCACGTGATCTCGTCCGCATGCCCCACTCTCTGTCTCTCGCTGTGAAGGAGAAGAGATTCTCCTTTGCATCACATACAGCCGCGGTGGCTAGGAGATGTTAACTCCCTCGCCCGGTGTGCAGGAGGTCGTGGGTTCCACCACTACCATCATCACAGTGGCTAGGAGATGTTAACTCCCTCGCCTGGTGTGCAGGAGGTCGTGGGTTCCACCACCACCATCATCACAGTGGCTAGGAGATGTTAACTCCCTCGCCCGGTGTGCAGGAGGTCGTGGGTTCCACCACCACCATCATCACAGTGGCTAGGAGATGTTAACTCCCTCGCCCGGTGTGCAGGAGGTCGTGGGTTCCACCACCACCATCATCACAGTGGCTAGGAGATGTTAACTCCCTCGCCCGTGTGCAGGAGGTCGTGGGTTCCACCACCACCATCATCACAGTGGCTAGGAGATGTTAACTCCCTCGCCCGGTGTGCAGGAGGTCGTGGGTTCCACCACCACCATCATCACAGTGGCTAGGAGATGTTAACTCCCTCGCCCGGTGTGCAGGAGGTCGTGGGTTCCACCACCACCATCATCACAGTGGCTAGGAGATGTTAACTCCCTCGCCCGGTGTGCAGGAGGTCGTGGGTTCAATGCCTACCCTGACGCCTGCTGCTGCTGTATATTTGGAGTTTGCGGTGTCTCTCTCTCCCTGTGGAGATGTTAACTCCCTCGCCTGGTATACAGGAGGTCGTGGGTTCGATGCCTACCCTGACGCGTGCTGCTGCTGTTTATTTGTAGTTTGCGTGTTTCTCTCTCTCCGTGTTCTCGTGAATCTGCCTCCGGGGTAACTGCGGTGTTCCCCTCCGCAAACTCGACACCCGCGTCTCGAGTGTCTGGCTGCTGTGAATGTCCACGCGATGAGCCACTTGCGTGGGCCGGTTGTGGCCAGGTCGCGTCTGACACAGAGAACTTCATCGCTCCGTGGGCCTCACCTGGTCAGAAAACAAAAAACATCGTTCCGTGTTGTCAAAGGCGACCTTGCGAGCGCGAGCGTGAGTCCGCGTGAGTCCGCGTGAGTCCGCGTGTTGGCGAGCGGTGGCGCAGCGCTTCGGACACCGCGACCGACGTTTGAGCTCACGGGCAACATCAGCGGTGGCCATTGATATCTGAACCGGTCCTGAAGCCTCCTCAAATGACTACCCGGCCCAGTGTACTCGCTACCAGCACTTGCATTTGAAGTACCGGTGAGGACGCTTGACGCCGAGGTTGAGGCACACGTATGTTTATTCACAATATGACAGTGGGCATATACACACTCGAGGGGGTATCGGCCCCTCACCCGTATAACTCGGATACACCCTAGCTAACTCTGTCCTAGCCCCGAATCCTCCACTAATGGGCTAGGGGAGGCTAACTGGCCCGACACTGGTAAGTCGGGCCCGGTACCCGGAGTTCCAGACCAGCTCTTACAAGAGCACCGGCTCTGGCTTTCGGGACCACGCCGCTGGCTCAGTCCTGTCCGGCCCTGAAAAGGACATCGAACCAGGGGAGTCCAGGGCTCTATCTAAGACGTCTTCAATCTTCTTCCTTAGCTTAAACATAACTGCCGAGCCCTTTGAAACATCCCCTTTTATACCCAACCCCTCCCTGAGGGTGGGGCCCCGGGGGATCATAACGTTCGAACCAGCCCCCCCCCAGGGTGTCTGGCTCGGACGTCGTAGAGAGCACTTGCTCGTGCACTTACGTAGCCCCGCCCACTGTGTTTGTTTTCCATAGGCTGCCATGCATAACGGGCCCTCTCTTTAACACCCCTACACATTCAACGGTCTGTGAAGGCTATACGGGTGATCTTTGTCTGTATCTGTGTGTGTGTAGGGAGCGGTGGTGTAGCGGTTAGCGCGCTGCGCTACGAACCCGGCGACGCGGGTTCTATTCCCGCTCACAGACAACACCGGTGACGATTACCTTAACAGGTCCTGGGCCTCCCCTAGGTCGACTTAACCTCAAATGAGTACCCGGTGCGGTGTGTGAACATCGCCACTGGGGAGACAAGCGGCCGGGCGTGGTGCTGGCCACCCACCCCCTCGTGTGCCGTGCCGGCCTTCATAGGGCGCTACTCGCTAGCAGCACTTGCCCTACAGTCCGTTCCAGGCTACACGGGGGATCTTTGTCTTGTGAGTGAGCGTGATGAACGACCCTCCTGCATCACCACCTTCATCACCGCCTGCATCACCGCCGCTTTCTTCCAGGAGAATTCCCGCGGCCCAAAATAGCCCGGCAAGGTCAGGGGGCGGGGAAGAGGCGGGGGGTGGGGGAGGGGCTGTGGGGAGCGGTGGTGCAGCGGTTAGCGCGCTGCGCTTCGAACCCCAGCCATCCGAGTTCGATTCCCGCTCATGACCAAAAAACTGGACCCTCCCCTAGGTCGACTCAGCCTTAATTGAGTACCTGATCCGGTGTGTAAACAACATTCACACTGGGGAGACAAAGGCGGCCGGGCGTGGTGCTGGCCACCCACCCACCTCGTGTGCCGTGCCGGCCTTCATAGGTGCTACTCGCTAACGGCACTTGCCCCTACAGTCTGTTGAGGCTACACGGGGGATCTTTGTCTTTGTTGAATGTGTACATTTGTTTGTGCGTGTATATATAGCCTGTGTGTGTGTGGAGTGCACGGATGATGTGTACGTGTGTATGTTGTGCAAGGTTAGGAGAGGGGAGGGGGTGGGGGAGTNGGGGGGGGGGAGTGGGGGGCAGTGTTTGTGTGTCTCTGTGGTGTGTCTCTGTGTGTGTCTCTGTGTGTGTGTGTCTCTGTGTGCGTCTCTGTGTGTGTCTTTGTGTGTGTGTCTCTGCCTGGTGTTGGCCACCCACCCCCTCGTGTACCATGCCAGCCTTCATAGGTGCTACTCGCTAAAAGCACTTGCTTTAACAGTCTGTCAAGGCTATACGGGGGATCTTTGTTTTGTACGTGTGCTACTCCGTATGCGCACCGCGCAATTCTAAACGGGCTCAATATCTGTGCACGCCTGATGGATGAAACCATTTCTAAAGACATATAGCCCGGCTCGGACACGCTCATCACGTGGAATGCCTCAAGCACAAATCCCCCCCCCGCACTCCGTGAGACAATGGTACACGCCATAACAAATGTCCCACACCTGCACCCTTTACGGATTACGGAACATGGACACGAGGCATTAATCTCGGAGTGTTCCATTCTCCCAGGCGGGTAGGGGCGGGGGGGGGGGAACTCGTCGGAGAGGCATCGCACACGAGAGACTGGGATGTACCACTTCACAGCAGCCGCGGTAACATTTGATGCGTCACCATGGAGATTAATTGTTTTGCAATTATCGCACGAAGCGTCACAGGCTGCTCCCAAATCGAGCGCTGCATCTCAGTGACCTCAGTTTTCGATCTCAATCGACGAACGGGCCGCGTTTGCTCCTGACATCATCATCATCATCATCGGCCATGGTCCATCCACTGCTGGATGAGAGCCCTCCCGAAGAGCCGTCGGTTCACCGTCTCACGATTCTGCGAGCCAACGCTCATCCACCCAGCCCTGCGCACCAACGATCTCATTGCATCGCAAGCCCCTTGGACTGCCACTGCGGAAGTTAAAGTGTCAACGAAACAAGTTTTTGTTTTTCTTTTAAACACTCGGAGGCTTTTGCGAACAATATCATACATCATGTAAGTGAGGAACGAAACAGCAGGAGGATTTATCCACAAATCTGTCTGTCTTGTTTTATTTGACAAGGTATAAGGCCCCACTGGGCTGCCCTTATAGTTGATAAGCGACCTGGTCATCACAAATTGCAGCTCAACGAAGTGGCTCATCATCAACAACATCATCAACATCATCAACAACATCATCATNAACAANATCATCATNAACAATATCATNAACATCAACATCAGCATCATCATCAACTCATCATCACAACATCATCATCAACATCAATCATCATCATCAACATCATCATCAACATCATCATCAACATCATCAACATCATCATCAACATCATCATCATCAAGATCGCGTGGGATTGCCCAGCCGCAGCAGCCGGATACTCTAAACTCGTGATGTTGATTCTCAATATGGAGGGGAAACACCACGAGGAGAGAGACGCAAACATTAAATATACAACACGCATCATCAGGGTCGGGATCGAACCCACGACCTCCTGTATACCAGGCGAGGTAGTTAACATCTCCTAGCCACTGTGATGATGGTGGTGGTGGAACCCACGACCTCCTGTACACCAGGCAAGGTAGTCAACATCTCCTAGCCAGTGATGATGGTGTGGTGGTGGTGGAACCCACGACCTCCTGTACACCAGGCGAGGTAATTAACATCTCCTAGCCACCGTGACGTGCTTAGTCTCGACCCTCCTGATCGCGACGCGTCCTTGCCGAGCCCCACTCAACTCCTCCCAGCGATGCGTGAGCGATGTCTCTCCGCCTGCGTGTCTTCTCGAACCCACGTGTCCCTCTCTCTCGCTCCCTCTGCACTTGCAATGCCACCCACCCTCTGCATTGCGCCGTTGGTGAGAGCGAACTTCAACACGGACGCCTGAGTTCGATTCCCGGCTAACGTCGGTGGCGCCATTGGTGGCTGCGGACTCCCCCCTAGGTCGACTCGGTGTGAAAAGAATACCCGCTGCGGTTGCGGTGAACGCATCAGCGATGGGGAGACAAAGACGGTCCTGGCGTGCGTCATGGGGCCTCTGGTCCACTTGGTGTGCCGTGGTGGACTTAACACGCTTTACCAAACACGCCTTACCAAACACACCTTACCAAACACGCCTTACCAAACACGCCTTACCAAACACGCCTTACCAAACACACCTTACCAAACACTCTTTACCAAACACGCCTTACCAAACACACCTTACCAAACACGCTTTACCAAACACACCTTACCAAACACACCTTACCAAACACACCTTACCAAACACACCTTACCGAACATGCCTTGTTCCACATGCCTTGCTAAACACGCCTCCCTAAACAGGCGCTCGCAAACGCCACTCAGCCCGCTATCAACTGGACCCCTGTCGTGCCACTGCTACAGAGACAGCTCTTAACGTGTACATGGCCCTTGTACCGGTCGCCCTCTTGGCGGCCTTTGGTCTCCGTAGCACGGTGAGACAGAGCAGCCGATCCGTGTCAAGGACAGCAGTGTTACATCATCATTATCGACGCCTTCATTCTATTGCCATGTGTCACCACAAAGCACCGTGTGTGGTTAATGCGGACGTTGATGCCTTGTGACCATGATCAGTAAGTGTGTCTATTTGGTCATTCTAACACGCAGTCGGCTTTCGCGATCAATATTATCCATAAGAGTTTTTTTTTGGGCTAGATCGCGTAAATATATAAATGTGGTGTCGTTGAACCCGCCACCACCCGACAGCCAAAGAGTAATAATGGTGACGTCACCCTGAGGGGCTCACACGTGACGTCATCACATCCACCTCCTCTACTGAAAGAACGAAACAGGAGGAGGATTTATCCTCAAGTCTGGCTGTCGCCTGATGAAGCTGTTGTAATTACTGGCGAAACGTCGTGCTCAGATTTACAATATTGTGGCTTGGCTCTCCAACACACCAGGTGTGCTGTACTAGTACACTACACTATACACTACTCTACACACTAGTGCTGTACTAGTACACTACACTATAAACTACACTACACTATACACTACACTAGTGCTGTACTAGTACACTACACTATAAACTACACTACACTATACACTACACACTAGTGCTGTACTAGTACACTACACTATAAACTACACTACATTATACACTACACACTAGTGCTGTACTAGTACACTACACTATACACTACACACTAGTGCTGTACTAGTACACTACACTATACACTACACTATACACTACACACTAGTGCTGTACTAGTACACTACACTATAAACTACACTACATTATACACTACACACTAGTGCTGTACTAGAACACTACACTATACACTACACACTAGTGCTGTATTAGTACACTACACTATACACTACACTATACACTACACACTAGTGCTGTACTAGTACACTACACTATAAACTACACTACATTATACACTACACACTAGTGCTGTACTAGAACACTACACTATACACTACACACTAGTGCTGTATTAGTACACTACACTATACACTACTCTACACTACACACTAGTGCTGTACTAGTACACTACACTATACACTACATACTAGTGGTGTACTATAACACTACACTATACACTACACTATACACTACACACTAGTGCTGTACTAGTACACTACACTATACACTACATACTAGTGCTGTACTAGTACACTACACTATACACTACACTATACACTACACACTAGTGCTGTACTATAACAATACACTATACACTACACTATACACTACACTACACACTACACTATATTACTACACTACACATTAGTGCTGTACTAGTGACGAATTGGCTACGTTCTGTTTACGTGACAACCCTCACTAGTTGGCTGTGTCGGGTGGTGGCGGGTTTAACGACACATTTATATATTGACGCGATCTAATCCAAACAAACCTCTATTATGTCTATTTGCTGTTTGAACATCGAAATACCTCATGCATGAGCGTGCAGAAATGAAAAGGCCTTTAAACAAAAACACATCGAAATCTTGATACACTTAAGCCGTCCAACGGACTCTATCCGCTCCGACGCGGATAATTGCAAGGCTCCGCTTATAATGAAGGAATAAAATATCCTCTCTCTCTCTAATTCACCCGCGGGTTTTATTGTGTAAAGCCATTGATTAAGTGCCCGGGCACTACAAATGTGTTTTGTTAATGTAGTTGGGGGGGGGGGGGTCTCAGTGAACCGGCCCCGTAGCCTCTCGTGTGCTGGGGCTCGATTAGAGAGCCACGTCACTCGGCACCGCGATTGGGCATCTCTGTCACGTGCTCCTAGTGTGGTGTGGCTGTGTGTCTCTGTGTGTGTGTGGTTGTGTGTCTCTGTGTGTGGTTGTGTGTCTCTGTGTGTGGTTGTGTGTCTCTGTGTGTGGTTGTGTGTCTCTGTGTGTGGTGTGGTTGTGTGTCTCTGTGTGTGTTGTGGTTGTGTGTCTCTGTGTGTGGTGTGGTTGTGTGTCTCTGTGTGTGTGTGGTTGTGTGTCTCTGTGTGTGGTTGTGTGTCTCTGTGTGTGGTGTGGTTGTGTCGTTGGGTCAGAGGGCTACCCGCTGGGTCAGAGGGCTACCCGTTGGGTCAGGGGGCTACCCGCTTGGTCAGAGGGCTACCTGCTGGGTCAGAGGGCTACCTGCTGGGTCAGGGGGCTACCCGCTGGGTCAGAGGGCTACCTGCTGGGTCAGAGGGCTACCCGTTGGGTCAGAGAGCTACCTGCTGGGTCAGGGGCTACCCGCTTGGTCAGAGAGCTACCTGCTGGGTCAGAGGGCTACCCGCTGGGTTAGAGGGCTACCTGCTGGGTCAGGGGCTACCCGCTTGGTCAGAGGGCTACCCGTTGGGTTAGGGGGCTACCCGCTGGGTCAGAGGGCTACCCGTTGGGTCAGGGGGCTACCCGCTTGGTCAGAGAGCTACCTGCTGGGTCAGGGGGCTACCCGCTTGGTCAGAGGGCTACCCGTTGGGTCAGGGGGCTACCCGCTGGGTCAGAGGCTACACGGGGGAGGTAGGGGGAGGCTTTGTCTTTGTCGGGCGAGCCGATCGCTCCTCGATCGATCCAACATCGCAGCAACCCCCTCCACAACCCGCCCCTTTGCCTCACTCGCCGTGAAACTGGCCGCGGTGAGAGGGGAGGGCACGGCTATCGGAGGGTGATGAGCGGGGTGGGCTAAAATGTGGGTATATCGCCCCCCCCCACCAGCCCATCGCTTGCCCACGACCTTGAATCGTGTGGCACGTAGCGCGAACATATTGTTGTTGCTGGGTACACGCGATACACATAGTGTAACGATAAGCACACTATGTATCGTTTTATACTATGTTCACGATACACATTGTACAGGACACACAGTGTACACTGTGTATTGTGTACACCGTCTGTACACAGGTACACGAGACACACAGTGTACACACACACGGTGTACACTGTGTGTGTGTACACCTTATGGTGTATGTGCATACACACAAAGACAAAGATCCCCCGTATAATCTTCAACATGATTTTGGGGCAAGTGCTGTTCGCGAGCACCCATTGAGGTCCACACGGCACACGGAGGGGGTGGGTAGCCCGGCCGTCTTTGTCTGCCCATTTCATGGGTCTCTATGTCAGTTCATGGGTCTCTATGTAAGTTCATTGGTCTCTATGTAAGTTCATGGGTCTCTATGTAAGTTCATGGGTCTCTATGTCAGTTCATGGTCTCTATGTCAGTTCATGGGTCTCTATGTCAGTTCATGGGTCTCTATGTCAGTTCATCGGTCTCTATGTCAGTTCATGGATCTCTATGTAAGGTCATGGGTCTCTATGTAAGTTCATGGGTCTTTATGTAAGTTAATGGGTCACTATGTCAGTTCATGGGTCTCTATGTAAGTTCATGGGTCTCTATGTAAGTTCATGGGTCTTTATGTAAGTTCATGGGTCTCTATGTCAGTTCATGGGTCTCTATGTAAGGTCATGGGTCTCTATGTAAGTTCATGGGTCTCTATGTAAGGTAAATGGGTCTCTATGTAAGTCCACGGGTCTCTGTGTGAGTCAACGGGTCTCTGTGTGAGTCAACGGGTCTCTGTGTGAGTCAACGGATCTCTGTGTGAGTCCAAACGGATGGTCCGAGTGCGCCAGTTCGCTCCTGGCAGCTGCTCACTGCGCCGAGGCCGTGGCCGCGGTGACCTCCGCGGGGAGCACCCAGCGACGATGATCGATGGGGACGTGAACCGCTGAGGACCCTGCCCCTTTCCCAGAGCGACGCTCCATTGTCTGCGTCCGCCCCATCGTTAGGAGATCCACAGCTCTACTTCCTCCTCCCCCTCCACATCCTCCTCCTCCTCCTCGGAGGGCAACCCTTAACAGGCACCTCTGGGTCATCCGTTGCCCAATTATCTCGTCACTTTTGGTGCCGCGGAGGAAGCGATGCCGCATCCCCCACCTGGTCCCGTGTCTCTCTCCCCCGCCCCCCCCCCCACGTGTCTCTCTCCCCGTGTCTCTCTGCCCCGTCGGGTGTCTCTCTTGTCAGAGATGAATGTGTGGCTTCCCTAGCCACACGGTCAGAGGTGTGAGCGAGCGAGAGACTTTGCCTTTTAAACCACCTTCATTGCTGCCAGCAGCAACAGCACTGGAGCCGATTTCGATGCGAAACACAAAGTCACCAGCAACAAATAACCAAACACAGTAAACAAGCACGCGCTGCGGCACGTGGCGCTGGTCGCGTCACGCACAACACAAACACGTCACGTGGTGCTGGTCGTTGCGCACGCCACGCCGACGAGCGAGCACGTGAGAAGGTGACAAGGAGGGTGCCGTTCACGCCGGTGCAGGGAGGGCTTTCCCGGCCCCCAGCGTTCGAAGAAGACGCGGGGTGCGCGTCATCGGCACGTGAGCGGCACGCGGCGTGCTCCAGCTGGAGCCGCGCCTTGAGCAGCCCTCTGAACACTGGAAGCAGCACAGAGCAGCCGTCAGTGTCGCCTTGCAGCATGTCTTCCCTCGTCTTGTACCAGGCCATCTTCACTTGGGCACAGACGAAGTTGGCGAGCTCGTGGCGCTTGCTAGCCAGGTAAGAAGCTGCTGTTGTAGAAGGGCACC
>MU249615.1:1316805-1361805 GCA_018977245.1 Lethenteron camtschaticum
GTTCATCTTGTTTTTTTGGTAAAGTCACGTAGAAGGGAAATAATAAAATAATAAAAATAAAACATAATAAAATGATCACGACGTTTCGGCCACAACGCAAGCAGCCGTCCTCAGGTGAAGAACAGGCTATCGGAAAGACAGCGTCCTAATGAACACTGCTAAGCTTGGCAGCGTATTTAAGCTGGGTGGGAGGAGGAGAGAGCCTTGACAAAGGAGTTTACAATCAACAGAGAATTTAGCATATTGATGACAAATGCAGATATGGGGTTAGTCACTCCTTGCGGATTGTGTAGGCGGTGGGGAGTCTCAAAGTCATTTATGCTCGTAGTGTATTGTGTAGGATTAGCATGATAAAGGGAGGTAAATGTTTAATAATAAAGAACTGCAGCAGCAAACCACCGCGTATCAAGCTCGTGCATTATGTGTAAAACAAAAAAGAGTTTCTAAAGAACTACAAATACCCTACTACCATACAATACACCGATGTGAAAAAAACTAATATNAACTACATCAATATAATCAATGTACTCAATATACTGCAATAATGAGCTATTAACATTAAGTAACTGGGTATACACTACACTATATAATTACTACCATATAGTAAACTGATAAAACAACTAAAATATAAACTACATCAATATTATTAATAAACTCAATATTCTCTCTAATCAGCTGAGGTACTAACAATAAGTCACTATACATTACAATTCTAGGTCGAAAATCTGTTGTTGTTGTTGTTATGATGCCGATGGTGACGATTACGTAATTGACATTTCACGGCGATTTGAGCCTCGCGCGGTCGTCGAGTCGAGCCAGAGGCGCGAGACGCCCTGCGGACGTCACGCGATCGATGGGGGCCCCGTGCTGAGGGGCATCCTCAGATGTCGCGTGGATGAAACGGGATTCAAGTTTTGACCGTGGGGGGAGGTGGGGGGAGGTGGGGGTGGGTGAGAGAGGTGGGCACAGTTGGGGTACAGGTGGTGCATCTACCAGTCATCTCGGTCAGCCGACCCATGGCACACGGCTCGACCCCGGGACCTCTTATCAGCGAGCATTCGACACTTCACGTGGCCTCAAAGTGCACCTGGCCTGGCACAGGTGACGTGGCGAATGGCTGTGTATTGGTATTGGTGAGAGAGTGTGTGCTGTTTGTGTGTTCTCTCCTCTGTTCTGCAGAGCGCATGTGTGAGTTTGTGTGAGTGCGTGTGAGTGCATGTGAATGCGTGTGAGTGCGTGTGAGTGCGTGTGAGTTTGTGTGAGTGCATGTGAGTGCGTGTGAGTGCGTGTGAGGTCGACTCAGCCTCAAATGAGTACCCGGTGCGGTGTGTAAACATCGCCACTGGGAGACAAAGGCGGTCGGGCGTGGTGTTGGCCACCCACCCCTCGTGTGCCGTGACGACCCCATCGGTGCTCGCTAACAGCACTTGCCCCTACAGTCTGTTAAGGCTATACGGGAGATATTTGTGAGTGAGTGAGTGTTAATGACTGAGTGTGAGTGAGTATGTGTGAGTGAGTGTGAGTGAGTATGTCTGAGTGAGTGTGAGTGAGTGTGAGTGAGTGTGAGTGTGAGTGAGTGAGTATGTGTGAGTGAGTGAGAGTGAGTATGTCTGAGTGAGTGAGTGTGAGTGAGTGTGAGTGAGTGAGTGTGAGTGAGTGAGTGAGTGTGTGTGAGTGTATGTATGTGTGTGTGTGTGAGTGAGTGTGTGTGAGTGTGAGTATGTGTGAGTGAGTGTGAGTGAGTATGTCTGAGTGAGTGAGTGTGAGTGAGTGTGAGTGAGTGAGTGTGTGTGAGTGTGTGTGAGTGAGTGTGAGTGAGAGAGTGAGTGTGAGTGAGTGTGTGTGAGTGAGTGAGTGTGAGTGAGTGTGAGTGAGTGTGAGTGATGTTTGCATGTTCTCCCCCGTTCTGCTTGGGGTTTCCTCCTAGCTCTGCGGTTCCTCCCGTCGCTGCACACTCACTCACACTTGCAGTGTACTTGTATTAGCCCAACATCGCATGTGTGAATCATAACATCACTGAATTTGCGGCATCGACGATGCCCACTCCTGCTGCCAAAGCCTGGCAGGACTCTCCTGAAAGGGTGTCTTGAGACCCGGCGAGGCTTCGTGTGTATGTTGTTGAACTTCTCTCGCACCGTACGTAGCCAACCCTGCTAATCACAGGTGCGTGGGAAGGAAACGAACTAAACGCAAAAGCGGTTCTAAAGCAGTGAGTTTGTAATGGTGTAGTGTGTATAGTATAGTGTATAGTGCAGTGTGTAGCACGTGGAAAGTGTAGTATGTAGTGTATAATGTAGTGTGTAGTTTAGTATGTGGTGTATAGTGTACAGTATAGTAGTGTAGTATGTGTGTTGAACTTCTTTCGCACCGTACGTAGCCAGCCGTTGCTAATCGGAGGTGCGTGGACTTCCTAATATCGGGAGGGAAGAGCGTTCCAGACGGCCGCAGAAGCAGCGCATACGAAAGCGCCGCGCGACGCTTTCACGAAACTCGGTGAAGAACGCTTCATGATGGTGACAATAGTTCATGTCGTACCGTATCGCTTGAGTGCGACATTTGATTTGAATCGCTGGAACACAATTCACGTTGCATATTTTAAATATGATCATTTGGGGCCGTTCATAAATGACGTCACGCGATTTTGGACATTTTTGACCCCCCTCGTCACACGGCGTCACAAAAAGTCAAACCCCCCTCAAATATGACGTCACAAAGCTCTGNCCCCCCCAAAAAAAACAAAATAAAACATGCTTCAATTCGCTTTAAACTATTGTCATTGTAGTGCGGATTCAATGTGGCGCTGCACTCTGGTACGTGACGTCATTTATGGACGGCCCCTTTCACATCGTCTCGTTTAAATACGACATTTGATGTCATATCGTTTGAATACGACAATTGACATTGTATCCGCTTGAGTATGACAATTCATACCGCACGGAATCATATCACATCTCGCACATCCTGCTACTAAGACAAGATGTAACTTCTCACTGGCGTTCGTTTCGCGAACTCAGCACCCTGGACAGCTCCTGCTCTCATGTCAGCCCTGCACCTCCGTCGATTTGAGTCCCGTTCAGGGAAAACGTCGACAGGGCAAAGTATTTGTAATCGCGTCCAGTTGTGTCCCTCGCGTCAAGGGCCACGCAGTTAACCTCTGGTACTGTAGAACCCACTGGTTCTACCAGCCCACAGGGGATTATTGTGTCCGTCCGTCGTGCAGGGAGGGGCTGGTGGGGAGGGAGGGGCTGGGTGGGGAGAGTGGAGAGGGGCTAGGTGGGGAGGGTGGGGCTGGGTGGGAGGGGAGGGTGAGGAGGGCTGGGTGGGGAGGGTGGGTAGGGCTGGGTGGGGAGGGCTGGGTGGGGAGGGAGGGTGGGGAGGGGCTGGGTAGGAGGGATGGGGCTGGGTGGGGAGGGGCTGGTCACCCCGTGGTGCCCTTATAAAACTCAACGTTTAACCTACTCACGCCGGCTTGTGCCCGCCCTCACAGTCGGGTATATTTGCGGAATACACCACGCCGCCGTTGACCCTGGCCATTGACCGAGCAACCCAACGTTCCTACCAGCTCCCTCCGCAGGAATGTGTTTAAGGCAGACATGATTGGTGTTTGATACATCTCAACACCTCCCGTTGTGCCGCCAGGAAGGGTTCAACCTCTTCTTGTTTTCAAGTCTGCTTTGAAATCCCCATCTCTTTCAAGTGGCGTGCCCTCTGTCACGTGGTCGGTTGCCCCTGGTTCTGTTTTTCCTCGCTACTTTTCATGCAATTGGTGCATCGGCATGCTAGGACGGAGTGCTCATTATACATTTTAATTGTGATTATTCTATTATTACAGTGATCCCGCTTATTTATTTATTTACTATATACGTTTTTCTCTCGACCGAATGCAATGCGGCAATTATATTCCCGAGTCTATATTTATATATATATGTCCACACGACCACGCTCGCTCCGCTAATGCAATTGACGTACGCGCGGGCGCGCCCCGTGTGGCATGAAGATGCGAACAGAGATCGTGTCGGTGCGGCGTAGGCCGAGAGTAGCAACTTAAACAAAAAAGCACATTACATTTAGATGATATCACGTGACCTTTTTTCGTACTAGAATCAATGTATGAAAAATAAGAATAGGGGGTTTATCCTGTCTGCCAATACAACAAGGCGGGTGGAGGGGGGTAACCATAATAGTTTTTTTTATGAGGGGTTAAGATGTTCAAAGTCCAAACAGAAACCTTTAGCAAGTATATTCTTGGTTCTTTCGGTAAAGTCACTTAGAAGGGAAATAATNAAATAATAAAAATCAATAAAAATTCTCACGACGTTTCGACTGCAACACAAGCAATCATCATCACGTGTGAAATCGACAGCAAGTCGAAACGTCGTGAGAATTTTAATTGTTTTATATTATTATTATTTTATTATTTCCCTTCTACGTGATTTTACCGAAAGAACCAACAATATAAATCCCTGCAGTCACGAAAGCTTTAAATCAAAACTTTAGCAAGTAATCCTGTCTGCATTAACCACACAGCGTGCTTGTGGTGAACATGCAAGCGAAAACTTGCTCTGATAATAATCGCATTGTCTCCGAGACTGATGGTCCTACACCAGAGACAGTCTTCTCCTGTGCCGAGTCTCACCACCGGTGTCAGGCCAGAGAACAACGCCACGAGGCGAACAGCACAAAGACAGTGCCGCACGTGTCAGAGCATTCATAGCTCGGGTGAGCAGCTACATCATGGGACCTTCTTTCCCAGTATCAAAGTATGAAAAACAAGAATAAGTTTTACCCTTTCTGGCAATGAAAGCAGGAGGTGTTAAGATGTTCAAACGCCAAATAGAAACATTCTTCCGCAAGGAATCAAGTCCTGCATGAACCACACACAGAGTACTTTACATGATGTTATCATTTAAGGCGCAGCTGTAAAAGCACGGCCAGTTCCAGCAGCTTGCCAGATTCAAATGTCTATCCTCGACTCGAAAGCTGTCTTTCAAGACCCACATTGATCGCACGGCCAATGAGATAAAAAAACAACAACATTGGATTCCTGTGACAGAAACAAACACACAACGTGCTTGCCACACATGAACTGNACACACACACACACAACACCTCGCTGATGTCGTCAAGAAGGATGAACCATCGTGATCACGCCAACTCCGCTCAGCAGCAGCGNCAGCAGCAGCAGCAGCAGCAGCAGCAGCAGCAGCGGCAGCAGCTTTTAGCCGCTCAGCCATCGCACGAAGACGGTTTCCACCGCGTCGCGCGGCGCTTTCAGATGCGGTTCTGCGGCCGTCTGGAACGCTCTTCCCCTTCCGATATGCGGAAGCCACTGGGAGCTTTGGACTTGTAAATAATCTAGATTGACAACTAGTTTCTTTAGAACTGCTTTTGTGTGTTGTTGTCCTATCCCCCGCACCGCCGACTATCCACGGTTGGCCACGTACGGTGCGAAAGAAGTTCACAGCCTCACCGAACCTCAAGACTCTCTTTCAGGAGGGTCCTGCCACGCTTTCGCGACAGGGGTGCGCATTGATGATGTTGCTGCTACTGCTGCTGCTACTACTGCGGTGCGTGACCCAATTGAGTCATTGCAGGTCATTCTTTTCAGAAATGCGATATTCTGCTAGCAGCTGAACCTCAGCCGACATCATCTCGCTCCACTCCACCACTCGCCGTGTTTGTTGTCTTTGACGACATCATCATCACAACCTGGACATCAACTCGAACCTGAACCCCCCTCCCTACAGAGCTCATCATCACAACCTGGACATCAACTCGAACCTGAACCCCCCCCCTACAGAGCTCATCATCACAACCTGGACATCAACTCGAACCTGAAACCCCCCCCCCCACAGAGCTCATCACCACAACCTGGACATCAACTCGAACCTGAACCCCCCCCCCCTACAGAGCTCATCACCACAACCTGGACATCGACTCGAACCTGACCCCTCCCTCCCCTACAGAGCTCATCATCACAACCCCCCCCCCCTACAGAGCTCATCACCACAACCTGGACATCAACTCGAACCTGAACCCCCCCCCCCCTTCTGATATCGGCACCACCACCAGGCTGCATCTTCATCCTAAAAGACGTCTTCAACAGAGCCAATGACCTCAACCTGTGGTTCTTCTACTTCTACTTCACGTGAGCTGCACGCGGCACCCCCTGGGCTGCGAGGAGATGCCCCTTCTCTGGGGCGCGAGACACGCCACAGATGTTTAGTTGTGAGCAGCTAAATCATCGAAAACACAAATTAAGCAGGGGCACGTTCAGTTACAACTTACGTTGTTTCATCAAATCCTATGTAGTTATTAATATTTGTTTTAAAGATTGAGAACCAACGGGCGCAAGGCTGCAGTCAAGGCTAAGAACCGCATTTTCTAGCCCGATAGATGGCCAGTTTGGCATTGTTCATGATGCAGTTCGTCAACCCTTCTATATCTTTGGTCTCCTCGTTCCCCTTATATCCGAAAATAAGAATCGTGGGGAGAAATAAAGATTGAATTTCAGTATAATATTTCGTAGCAGCTTATAGAGTGAGTCTCGGCTTTTGCAGAGTACGTATTGATGCGCCCCTGTTTCGAGCTCACCACATACTACACACTCTGGATTTGTCTCTGTGAAAAGTGCCAAAATGTGTCCGTGGTCACAGTCCCATGGGCAATGCTCCAGCTCAGATCACCGTGGCGCTTGTATGATGGATTGGAGTCAAACAGCTCCCAATGAGGCCTCGTGTGATCACTGCAGGGCATCATCTACCTCCAAGCGTCGCCTTTATGTGACGTTATTATTTGTTGATGGTGGAATTGACCATTTGGGCTTACAGCTTCTTCCGGTTTACATCTGAGAAGCACCCCTCCTGGTCGTTCCCCGAGGTGTGCCCTCGTGCTGCTGTGAAGAAGAGAGTTGAGTGTGCTTCCTTGCTGGACGACATTAGTTGGTGGCACTGGGCCACCGCCGCGGCTGACTCGTCACCAACACTCACAGCAGGCGTGCTCCCCACTGCTGTTGAGAAGTTTCAAGTTTCAAGTTTCAAGTTCATTTATTAGGTGTAGCCCTGTGAGCCATTCGGCTCTTGTGTCGGGTGCAACCGCAACAAACAAAAAACATGAACAAAAAACATCTTAAAGTGAATATGTGACTAAGTGCAAACAGAAAATCCAAGAAAAGACAGCAAAATATTTCAGAAAAAACACCACACACCAACGCTGTGTGCAAAAATCCCAGTGGATGCAAGTCAAACAACAACAACAACCATAAGACAACTTAGATTAAGTCCATCAGTCTAACTCTGTACTACAACAAACAAACATGGCTAAACCAATACACTTTTCGAAATCACCAAAATAAATCCATGAAAGCAATGAAAAGAAAGACCTTCCTACCTCATTCACGAGCTTTGCAGCGAGTCTCACCGAGTGCATTCCGCCATTGCAGCTATCTCGGTAGAGAGAAGCCACGCCCCCCCGTGCCTGGTTTCAACAAATCACCCACCCTCGTGAGACGTACGTCTACCATGCGTTTCTCCACGACAGGGCCCATAAGAGAGGTAGTGTCATGTTGGGGTTCCATAACAGTGGCTCGTGAGCGAATTCTGATGCTGACCGGGTGTATTCAGTCGGGCGGTCACAAGGCAACTCCAGGTATGTAGGACACTCCTGTAGAAGTGGGAATCTGCGTGAGTTGAAAACCTGCAATGTCCATAAAGAAGAGCTGCTTGCTGCACTGAAGCACTCGAGGTTATTCAGAAAAAAAATATCCTGTGGAACACCACATGGGTGATGGAGCCGTGTACGGCTTGTAGTGAAAGGTAAAGAGTTGGCTCTATACACACACCAGACTTGCCCACCCCCCGCAGTGGCAAGGCCAAGATGCCAGCAGCCACACGGTGCTTCCTCTGTGACCAGAAGAAGGCAGTTATCAGTCTCTGAAGTTTCGCTATCAGTGTGCGGGTGGAGTGAGGGAAAAGAAGCGGTGCCACAAGGTGGACGCAACCAACTGGTTCACCACCAGGGTTTCCCTCTGAACGTGAGAGACTTGCGCAGGCGCCCCCAAGGCTCCAGTCGTTTCCTTGCCTTCTCTTCCAGGAAATCCCAACTTTCCTGCAGTGTTTTTCTCCAGGTCCCAGGAGCACGCCGAGATGGTGAAGCCACTCTTGCTCCACGTTATTGTTCTGGCCAACTCGGGGAGCCGGGCTTCGTCCACTTTCCTTTACTGCAGGAATTCATAGTCTTTGGGTCTATCGGTAAAGTCACGTAGATAGAAATAAAAACAAAAATATAAAGCGAATAAATAATAATACAAAATATCACGACGTTTCGATCGCAACAGAAGCAATCTTCATCAGGAGAAAGAGAGGGCGACAGCTGCTGAGGCAGGATGTTGTCAATGTTTGAAATGGGTGCAGCCCAAGGGTCACAACGAAGTGGGCAGGGAAACTCAAAATCGAAATGAAAATAAAGAAAAGCGTGATCATGAAATCAACTATCAAATTAAAGTGGGGGATTGTGCAGAGACCACAGCCGCGCCCGGCACAGTGAAAACAACAGAGAAGAACAAAGAGAGAAATCAACAAACAACTGTTCACAGATGTGTATACAGCAAGACACTTACTGTGGGTGAAAATAAATCCCACGAAAAATGTGAAGAAAAATAAAGTTGTAGAAGTAGAGCCGGGTGCTCTGCGTGAAACGTCTCCCTCCCTCCCTCTCGCACTCCATCACCGCCGCTCGAGATCGCAGACCCGTCACCAAGTCTCCTCTCTAAACGCCGTCAGATTCGCGGCCAGATGTATCGATTTGCCTGTCTGGTTTTAAACTGCTTCTCGCATGTCAGCCGTGACGCGTCAAGGGGATATGTGTGCAGTGTTTGATATTGTGGTTGCAATATATATTGTTCTATAGATAGTTGTTTTTAATATTGTTCTATATACTGTGCTGGACACAAAGAGTGACCCACGTAGAAGTAAGACAAAAAGCGATGCACACAGAGGAAGACAACGAGATGATGATGACGATGATGATGTTCACAGAAGAAGACGACGAGATGACGATGATGACGATGCACACAGAAGAATACGACGAGGTGATGATGATGATGATGCACACAGACGAAGACAATGAGGTGATGATGATGTTGTTGTCTATAACACGTGTTGTTGTTGTTATTTATAACACGTGTTGTTGTCTATAACACGTGTTGTTGTTGTCGTCTATAACACGTGTTGTTGTTAATAACGCGTGTTGTTGTTTATAACACGTGTTGTTGTTGTCGTCTATAACACGTGTTGTTGTTTATAACACATGTTGTTGTCTATAACACGTGTTGTTGTTGTCTATAACACATGTTGTTGTCTATAACACGTGTTGTTGTCTATAACACGTGTTGTTGTTGTTGTCTATAACAGGTGTTGTTGTCTATAGCACGTGTTGTTGTCTATAACACGTGTTGTTGTTTATAACACGTGTTTTGTTGTCTATAACACGTGTTGTTGTCTATAACACGTGTTGTTGTTGTCGTCTATAACACGTGTTGTTGTTGTTGTTGTCTATAACAGNTGTTGTTGTCTATAACACGTGTTGTTGTCTATAACACGTGTTGTTGTTGTTTATAACACGTGTTGTTGTCTATAACACGCGTTGTTGTTGTTGTCGTCTATAACACGATCCCCTGCTTTGTTATCGATCTCGCGGCCAAGACGATCAGACCAACAGAGTTGTGAAATTAAAATTCGGATTTCCCCGGCGGTGTGCTCAGCGACCTCCTAAATCATTTCCATTCGTCAACAAAGTTGATAATTCCATTGTTGTTGTTGTTGTCTTTGTAGTGGATTAACTTTCACGAACGCGCCCGAAAGTTTGTCACGCGTTCCGTGGAGATGGAGCCGCGGAATCAAAGTTCATGCGCAGGCGCCGGGCAGCTCGTGAACGAGCATCGTAGCGGGTCATGGAATGCGGTGGTGGCCACGGTGGGATTGACCCTGGCTGATGATGCTGATGATGATGCTGCTGACGCTGCTGATGATGCTGATGATGAAGAATCACATTCGAGTTTTGAGATGGTAACTGCGGTCACGTGTTAGACCAGGCACGGGCCCCACTCAGCGACGCAACTCAGAAGCGATCTGGCGCTCACAAATGAGAGCTTATCAACACGTGGAAATGTACAGCAGCCAATGACTCCAAACGCGTGACGTTGATTATTCTTAATGTGGAGGGGAAAATCGGAGGAGCCGGAGAAAAATCCACCCATCCACGGGGAGAGAAAGAGAGACACCACAAACTCCAAATATACAGCACTCGCCAGGATCCGGATCAAACCCACGACCTCCTGTATACCAGGCGAGGTAGTTAACATCTCCTAGTCACCGTGATAATGATGAGAGAGAGACACACACACACAAACGACAAACACGCAGCAGCCGGCAGGGTCGGGATCGAACCCACGACCTCTTGTACACCAGGCGAGGTGGTTAACATCACAGCCGGTCATCTCGCGTTTAACAACGGGGCAGCGAGACCTCGTCGGCTGCGATCGCGAGGAGGTTTTAACGTTGTGGAGCCATCAACGAGCAAACATCAAGAGAGAGAGAGAAGGAAAGACGCAAAGTCAGTCGTGAATAATGGACGGTGCTTGCTCGCTCTCTCTCTCTCCCCGTGCGTGATCTCTAAAGAGCCTCGTGGTTGTGGAGACGAAGGAGTGGCACTCGCCCGCTCGCTCGCTTCCCCTCGCCGGTCAATATTCACGCGAAGGTCCATTAGCGGCGAGCGCGGGGAGGAGGAGGAGGATGACGAGGAGGGGCAAAGGAGAGAACGTGGACTGTGACTGGACGCGGAGAGACGCAAACAGAGAGGGAGACGCGGGGAAAGAGCGTGGGGAGAGAGAGATGGGGATAGTCTTTTGACTTTTAAACAACTTTTATTGCCGCCAGCAGCAACAGCACTGGAGGCGAGTCCGATATGAAACACACAAAGTCACCAGCAAACAAATAAAATAATCGCTCTAAATCCACGCGCTGTGCCGCTAAATGCGCCGCGCACAACACGAAAGAAAAGCCACGTGGTGGTGGTGGTGGTCATCGCGCACGCCACGGTGACGAGCGAGCGCTTCAGAAGGTGAACACGAGGGTGCCATCCACGCTGGTACAAAGGGCTTGTCCGGCTCCCAGCGTTCGAAGAAGATGTGCACATCACCGACATGTGTGTTGTACGCGTGCTCCAGCCGGAGCCGCGCCTTGAGCAGGCCCCTGAACACTGGAAACACAGAGCAGCCGTCAGTGTCACCTTGCAGATCTTTTTTCTCGTTCTGTACACCGCCATCGTCGCCTGAGCACAGGCGAAGTGAGCGAGGTCATGGCGCTTGTTAGCCAGGCAAGGCACCACCCCATATACGAAGCTGCTGTTGTAGAAGGGCACCCCCAGTTCCTGAAGATGTCCCCAAAAGGCGAAATATTGGTTGAGCCGCTGGCAGTGTAAGTACCGGTGGGGCAGATCCTCCCTGGCACCGCAGGAAATGCACAAGTCTGTTACCCCTGGCGAGATTCGGCTGAGCCACACGGCCGATGGCAACGTGCAGTGTGCAACCTCCACTGGAGGTCACCGCAGCGTTTGGCTACGGGGAGACTTGTACATTTGTTTCCACTGGGGGCGGCCGCAATGAGGGAGAGAAATGGTCTCTCCGTTTAGTGTCCGGTAGGTCGGCCGGTCCCGGGAATGCAGCGCCTTGACACATGACACAGCACGTGTAGAGCGCCTTGACACAGCACGTGTAGAGCGCCTTGACACAGCACGTGTAGGGCGCCTTGACACAGCACGTGTAGGCGCCTTGACACAGCACGTGTAGAGCGCCTTGACACAGCACGTGTAGAGCGCCTTGACACAGCACGTGTAGAGCGCCTTGACACAGCACGTGTAGAGCGCCTTGACACAGCACGTGTAGAGCGCTGTGTTGGGCGCTCTTGAGAGGCACGTTCCTCGGAGCTCCAGCAGCTGCCGGAGTCGCTGTGGCGGGGGGCTGCGCAGGAGAGCACAACTCCGGGAAGGAGGAGGGGGGGGGGGCACCACCATCCCCGGCTCCTCCAGCTTCAGGCGCAGCTCTTTCATGGTGCAGAGCACGTCCCGCAGCAGCTTCTCCCGGCGAGCGTGGAGCGGAGTCCCCGAGCGGTGCTGGTGATCTCAGCTGCGGTCTTCCACTTGGGCTGGTGGGCCTGCACGAGGTGGAAGACTGTTCGCAGCCCTGCTGATGTGAGGTGTAGAACCAGGGTCATCTCTCCTCTGATCCCCTGGAAGAGGCCGTTGCAGAACAAGGGCTCGTTCAGGTACTGCGCGAGGTCGTAGGGCGCGCGCGTTCTGCTCCACTCGAAGCTCCGTCACGCTTCCAAGAGGCTCTGGTGATAACCTGGCAGCCTCGTGTAGTCGACCAGGCTCAGGTCCATCAGGAAGAGCTCCTTCTCGTACCCCAGGCACCCCCTGCATCCCTCAGCAGGGCGAGGGCCGGCAACTGCCAGGGTAGCTCCTCCCGGTCGTACAGCAGCCGCCTGACGGCCATGAGCCTGAAGCTCATGACCCTGAAGCTCATGACCCTGGCGGCGACGTCCACCAGACCCTGCCACCCTCGCCCACCGGCAGGCAGAGAACGCCGGCCTGAGCCGGTGCTTCCCGTGCCAAGCAGGAGGCTGGAGGGCCTTGGTCTTGTGCCACATCCGGATGCAGCCAGGTGTTAGCGATGGAGAGAGAGACGCGAAGAGAGAGATGAAGAGAGGGAGAGACGTGGAGACACACAGAGAGAGACGGAGAGAGCATCAGAGTGTTTGGCACCACACAGAACTCCCACGTGCGTTTAGAAGCAAGTGCGCGCTAAACACGATTAATTATGCATGAGCTATCTTTCACATTTTATTATGATTATCGATGCAGCCGTGATGTACTGCTCGCAGGGTCCATTCCGTCTCCTGGCGCTGCAGTTGGAAACAATGGGGGGGGGGGGGTGGCGAGTTTCTTAAATTCCATCACCTCTCCCGCCGTGGATGCTCCGCTGATTGAGCTGTTGGGGGGTAAAGAGTGGGTACTCTCAGCTCTTCCAACACAGGTTCACGCCCACAGGAAAGACTTCTGTTTCACGCGCAGTCGGCTTTCGCGACTAATATTATCCATAATAGATGGGTGGGGGGTTGTGTGTGTGTGTTTTGGGGGTAGGATCGCGTAAATGTGAACGTGTTGTTAAAGCCGCCACCACCCGACACGGCACATTTAGTAAGGGTTGTCACGTAAGCGAAACGTGGCCAAGTAGTGACTAGTTGAGCACACCGGTATGTTGGAGAGTCAACTTATTGGCACGTTCTGTTTACGTGAGAAACCCTTGCGATTTGGCTGTGTCGGGTGGTGGCGGGTTTAACGACGCATTTATATTTACGCGATTCAACTCAACAAAATAAACCCCCATTATTTCGGACAATATTGGTAGAGAAGGCCTACTACTGCCACTACGACGACTACGCGTTCTCGTTACACGGATCGTTATTCTGCTCCCGTCCTCATCCAGCAAGTCGGAACGGATTGTAATCCCCACTTCTTGGATTTAACTCTGAATTCCTGGATCCCGTCCTGACGATGTTAAAGGCGCAGTTTCTAAGCCGCTCGTTGTTGTAAACAACAACACGAAACGTTATAATGGATGTAATGCTCCAGAGGAGCTTTCCTCGTCTCTCTCTGTCTCCCCGTCTCTCTCAGCGTGGACGGCACCCTCGTGGTGTTCATCTTCTGAAGCGCTCGCTCGTCACCGTGGCGTGCGCGATGACCACCACCACGTGGCTTTTCTTTCGTGTTGTGCGCGGTGCTTTTAGCGCCACATCGCGTGGATATGTAGCGTTTGTTTTTATTTGCTTTCTGGTGACTTTGTGTGTTTCATATCGAATCGCCTCCAGTGCTGTTGCTGCTGGCGGCAATAAAAGTTGTTTGAAAGTCAAAGTGTCTCTGTGTCCCTCTCCGCATGATGATAAGACAACAATTTCGTTGAGCTATCAATCGTGACGGGCAGGTCGCTTCTGTTAAAGAGCTTTACAGCTCAGTGGGCTTTACCTGGTCAGATACATCTTTTTAAATTTATTTGTATTTGTATATATTTTAAAAGTGAGTTGTTTACCTTTCCTATATTTGGCACTCTGATGGTGTGTGTTGTGCTGTTTGTTGTTTGTTATTACATGCTGGCCCCGTGCCCCTACTGGGTATCTGTGGAAAAATAGCTTTATAGCTCTTCGGATTCCTCCAGCATAATTACATATTACGAATCTGATTCTCTCTGGAGCTCCGTTCAGTTGCGGGGCTACTACCACCCAGCAAGTGGCGTGTACAGGCAGTTTCAGGGCTGCACCTTTACCCTGTCTAAATGTCTACATGGGCCGCCGCGGTGGCGAGATGTTGACTACCTCGCCCGGTATGCAGGAGGTCGTGGGTTCGATCCCGACCCTGACGATGCCTGCTGCTGTATATTTGGAGTCTGCGTGTCTCTCATCATTATCACGGTGGCTAAGAGATGCGAACTACCTCGCCTGGTATGCAGGAGGTCGTGGGTTCGATCCCGACTCTGACGATGTCTGCTGCTGTATATTTAGAGTCTGCGTGTCTCTCATCATTATCACGGTGGCTAAGATATATTCACTACCTCGCCTGGTATGCAGGAGGTCGTGGGTTTGATCCCGACTCTGACGATGCTGCTGCTGCTGTATATTTGGAGTCTGCGTGTCTCTCTCTCCCCGTGGTCGCGTGGATTTTTCTCCGGATCCTCCGTTTTTCCCCTCCACGTTTAGAACCAACGTCTCTACGCGTTGAGAGTATTTGGCTGCTCTACATCTCCACGCGATGATGATGATGATGAGCCACTTCGTTGAGCGAGCAGTTGTGGTAGCCAGGTCGCTACTGAAAACAAAATCTACATAGCTCGGTGGGGCCTAACCTGTGAAAATAACTTAAAAAGTTACAAGTTTATAGTTTACAATGGGAGCGAACCCGTTGCTTTGCAATGGAAGCGAAGATACGCTTGGCACCGTTCACGATCTCCTCGCAACCATTCTTTCGTCGATCTCTGTCCTATTTTTATTTGTTACACGCTTTTTTTAACTCACTCTGTCCGTTGTTGTTGTCGTATCTCAAATCTTGTAACTCAATTTTAACCCACTTCCAATGTGGCATCGACTGCAAACTTGGTATACTTATGTCGTACTGATGACAATACTATATTATATCAATACAAAATATGTTTTAACATTCTTTTTTATATGTTATGTTTCGGCTTGGCTCTAATTGTCCAACACTCAACCGACGTTGGCTGTAAATCCCACGGCCCCTTACGCGATGGCAAGCTTCGGGTCACTTTCTGGAGTCGTGGAGTTCTGCCATCACTCGTACGGTACATTTCATTAAAGCGTGTTTTAAAACAAGTATTTTTAAATATTACTTCTATTTCAGCAGGTCAGGGCACCACTGAGCTCTCTCGCTCTTTGTTTTCAGAAGCGACCTGGCTCTCACACGCGATAGCTCAACCAAGTGGCTGATCATCATGTGAATATTTCTAAACACGCGACGTTAATTCTAAACCACCCAAATGCATACAAATAAAAATAAGCCATCCCCATCCTATCTAGATTTGAAGTGTTCGTGGCGGCAGGGATCCATACTCTTTGGTTTCTTCGGTAAAGTCACGTAGGTATAAAATAAAATAAATTAAATGACGACGTTTCGGGCGCAACACAAGCGTCCGTCATCAGGTGGGACAACCACAGCAAGAAACAATTGCTGAAGTGTGGCCAGCTACCCGGCTAGCTTCGGTGGCAACAGGAGCCGCAGCGGCCACGGTGGACAGCGACGCTGTAGTGGGGGCGATGGAGAGTGAGCCCACTCGGCCAGCGAGGAAAATCGAGGCACAGCTTATTATTAATTGCACAAAGTAGCGCGATTGTTCTAAATATGAGTGTTTATTTATTCATCCTGAAATCGCATCACGAGGCGGCGTGCTGGCTTTGATGAGGGCGTGTGGCTGTAAAGGTTGCGGCTGTGCCCGCCGGGCGAGCTGTGTGCATGGCTGGCGCGTGTTAGCATATCTCATTACCGCTTCCGCCGCCGCTGCTGCTGCTGCTGCGGCGGCGGCGATGATGATGATGATTACGGCTTATGTAACGGGTCGCCTAACGCGGTTTTAAACACCACGCTTGATCTATCTGGCACGAAAAAAAACTATTATAGAAAAAAACGTGTGTGTGTCCCTGTAGATGTGTTCAGGGGGTTGTGTGATTACAGCGTGGTGGGGGGGAGTGGGGGTGGTGGTGGGGTGAAGTGTGGGGTGGTGGGGTGGGGGTGGTGGTGGGGTGTNGGGGGGTGGTGGGGTGAAGTGTGGGGGTGGTGGTGGGGAGTGGGGTGGTGGGTGAAGTGTGGGTAGTCCACGTGACCTTCACTCGAACACGAGGGCGATACGAGCTGGTGGTGGTGGTGGTGGTCGCTTAATGTTCGGAGTTATTATCCGGGCTAGAAAAACCCCTCCGCTTGGCTACCCAGATCTATCGGACACCAGTATAATAATAATAATTTAATAACAATTTAAATGTATAAAGCGTCAATCGTTCTCAGCATCGTATTGTACCGATTAGAAGACGCACCGGAAAGTAAAACGGATTATATGGTGTTGTAGCATATCGCATTGTGTTAAATCGTGTTGTATGATATCGTGTTGTACGGATTGTAGCACACACCTGAAATTAAGACGCTCCCTCCAACGAGTGCCCGTTGTTAATAAAGAGGGCGCCACGGAGGCTAGGAGATGTTAGCTACCTCGCCTGGTACACAGGAGGTCGTGGGTTCGCTCCCGACCCTGACGCCTGCTGCTGTATATTTGGAGTTTGCGTCTCTCTCTCATCATCACGGTGGCTATGAGATGTTAACTACCTCGCCTGGTACACAGGAGGTCGTGGGTTCGATCCCTACCCTGACGCCTGCTGTTTATTTGGAGTTTGCGTCTCTCTCTCATCATCACGATGGCTAGGAGATGTTAACTACCTCGCCTGGTATACAGGAGGTCGTGGGTTCACTCACGCAGCTGCCGGATTATAAGANCCCCCCCCCCACCCAAATCTTCCGTGGTTCACCCTTCGCGTGAACTCCACTCGCTGATTGCTCCACCCGCGCCGAGGACGCCGGCGCTGTGGCACACGAGGGGGTGGGTGGCCAGCACCACGCCCGGCCGCCTTTGTCTCCCCAGTGGCGATGTTTACACACCGCACCGGGTACTCATTTGATGCTGAGTCGAACTAGGGAGGCCCAGGACCGGTTCAGATAATCGTCACTGGTGGTGGCCGCGAGCGGGATTCAAACTCAGATCCCCTGGTTCTGAGCACAGCGTAGCGCTAACCGCTGCACCACCGCTCCCCAACACACTCACCCACCCACTCACCCACCCACTCACTCACCACACTGCAGGTCACGATAACACACTCACCCACTCACTCACCACCCACCCACTCACCCACCCACTCACTCACCACACTGCAGGTCACGATAACACACTCACCCACTCACTCACCCAAACACTCACCCACCACACTGCAGGTCACGATAACGCACTCACCCACCACTCACTCACCCACTCACTCACTCACCCACCCACCCACTCACTCACCAAACTGCTGGTCACGACAACACACTCACCCACTCACTCACCAAACTGCTGGTCACGATAACACACTCACTCACTCACCACACTGCAGGTCACAACAACACTCACCACTCACTCACCCACTCACCACACTGCAGGTCACAAAACACTCACCACTCACTCACCCACTCACCACACTGCAGGTCACAAAACACTCACCCACTCACTCACCCACTCACCACACTGCAGGTCACAACAACACACTCACCACCCACTCACCAACCACGCACTCACCACACTGCAGGTCACATCAACACACTCACCCACCCACTCACCACACTGCAGGTCACATCAATAGGTCACAACAACACACTCACCCACTCACCACACTGCAGGTCACAACAACACACTCACCCACTCACCACACTGCAGGTCACATCAATAGGTCACAACAACTCACTCACCCACTCACCACACTGCAGGTCACGATAACACACTCACCCACTCACCACACTGCAGGTCACATCAATAGGTCACAACAACTCACTCACCCACTCACCACACTGCAGGTCACATCAATAGGTCACAACAACGCACCCGCGCAGTGGCGCGAGCAGAGCAGTTGCAGGTGCTGCGCATGCCATTGCACGCGTTGGGCGCTCCCGTGCAACGCACACAGCGACAGCGACAACACACAACACGTGAACTTCTATTTGACCGAGGTCAAATTATCCCTCCCATCCCATCCCCTCCACTCCCAACCTCTCCCTCCCTCGCTCCCTCTCCTCCCTCGCCTCACCCCCTCGCTCCTCTCCATCCCCTCCCCTCGCTCCCCTCCCCTCGATCTCCACCCCAAATTCTCCGTGGTCGTTAATTAAAAGCCCTAGGCGCTCTTGAGTGAAGGGCAGGGGAGCTGATGTGGGGAGGCGGGGTTAGTGGGGGGTCGGTGATATGCTGATAATAAGTAAATGCGTTTACGCAACTCGGGGGGGGGGGGGGGGGTTGTGGGGGGGGATGGTGTTGTGCCGGGGACTCGTCGTTCGTAAACGAAACGGATACTCGAATTGTAAATGTCGTAGTGGGTTCACTCTCCAACACACAGCCGGTTAGTGCTGAACGAGTATACTACACTATACACTACACTATACACTACACTATACACTACACTATACACTACATTATAATTGTAAATGTTGTAGTGGGTTCACTCTCCAACACACAGCCGGTTAGTGCTGAACTAGTACACTACACTATACACTACACTATACACTACTATACACTACACTATACACTACACTATAATTGTAAATGTTGTAGTGGGTTCACTCTCCAACACACAGCGGTTAGTGCTGAACTAGTATACTACACTATACACTACACTATACACTATACTCTACACTATACACTACACTACTATACACTACACTATACACTACATTATACACTACACTATAATTGTAAATGTTGTAGTGGGTTCACTCTCCAACACACAGTCGGTTAGTGCTGAACTAGTATACTACACTATACACTCCACTATACACTACACTATACACTACACTATACACTTCACTATAATTGTAAATGTTGTAGTGGGTTTGCTCTACAACACACGACCGGTGTGTGCTGAACTAGTATACTACACTATACACTNCTACTACTATACACTTACTACACTATACACTACTTTACAACACACTATACTACACTACTATTATATACTACTACTATACACTACTACTACTACACTATACACTACATTATATAATTGTAAATGTTGTAGTGGTTTACTCTCCAACACACAACCGGTTACTGCTGAACGAGTATACTACACCACTATACACTACACTATATACTACACTATATAATTGTAAATGTTGTAGTGGGTATACTCTCCAACACACAACCGGTTAGTGCTGAACTTGTATACTACACTACACTATACACTACACTATAATTGTAAATGTTGTAGTGGGTTCACTCTCCAACACACAGCCGGTTAGTGCTAAACTAGTATACTACACTATACACTACACTACACACTACACTATACACTACACTATACCAGGGCGGTTTCTTCATTAGGGCGATTGGGCGACGCACCACCAATGTCATTCAACCACAGTCACGCTAGCCGTACTGTGCCTCTGGATATAGTCCAATCAGCGTCATGTCACGTTCTGTGGAGTACCGCCTCTTTTTGGGCGATTTCACTCCGGCTGAGAATCGCCCCGAGTGGCCCCATAGACTTACATTCAAAGATGNTTTTTTTTCGAACGGCGGGCGCTCCAATGCATTCTCTATGGCTTCCGGGAGGGCATGCACTAACGTGCTTACGTCATCATACGTGCTAACGTCATCATACATAAGCACGTTTCATCCAACAATATAACTTATCGCCACCTAGTGGAATCTTTAATAAAATAAACTTGAGTGGTTTGTTTTAATAGTGAGTATAGAAACAAACAAGATGTATTGTAAGAGTCACTTTATTTTTCATTAATATTAAAGAAGTGAAGTTGCCTTTACATGCTTAAGCTGTTAATTTATCCATTGCATGGGTGGACCTTATCCTTATCAATCATCCAGACATTTGCCCCCCTGAGAGATTTTGCAGGAGCCGCCACTGCACTATACACTACTATACACTACACTACTATACTCTACACTATACACTACACTATAATTGTAAATGTTGTAGTGGGTTTACTCTCCAACACACAGCCGGTTAGTGCTAAACTAGTATACTACACTATACACTACACTATACACTACTATACACTACTACTATACACTACACTATACACTACTACTACTATACACTACACTATACACTACACTACACACTACACTATACACTACACTATAATTGTAAATGTTGTAGTGGGTTTACTCTCCAACACACAGCCGGTTAGTGCTGAACTAGCATACTACACTATACACTACACTATACACTACACTACTACCTACACTATACACTACACTATACACTACACTACACTATACACTATACACTAATACTATACACTACACTATACACTACACTATACACTACACTATACACCACTATACACTACACTATACACTACAATACTATACTCTACACTATACACTACACTATGATTGTAAATGTTGTAGTGGGTTCACTCTCCAACACACAGCCGGTGAGTGCTGAACTAGTATACTACACTATACACTACTATACTCTACACTATACACTACACTATACACTACACTATAATTGTAAATGTTGTAGTGGGTTCACTCTCCAACACACAGCCGGTTAGTGCTGAACTAGTAACGAATTGGCCGCGTTTTGTTTACGCGACAAACCATTTGCTAGTTGGCTGTGTCGGGTGGTGGTGGCGGGTTTTACGACACATTCATATTTACGCGATCTAACAAGAGACACCTCGAGTAAAGAAGGTCAACATACGTACGTCCAAATGTAAAGGCGATTCCTCGTTCTCGACCACTGCTGGCGGAAGAGTCGGGGAGCGCACGGTTCGGGTCAGTCTCGACTCTGCTGATGAGACTGTGAACGTTGAAACGCGTTGGACCAGAGGCTCATTGTAAGACGAACCTGACTCTGTGTGTTGAAATCTTTTGCGTTTCAAACCCCACGCCCCTACCCCATCACCACCACCCAACATTAAAGGCTACTCACCAAAATTAATGACGTCCATCATGATAACGATGTTGATAATGATGACTCTGTAATTATCGCTGGTTAGGCTGAGTGTGCAACGTGGAGTTTGCGTGCAGCGGGGGGGGGGGGGGGGGGGGGGGGGTGACGGGGGGCGGGGATGATGGAGATGGGGTCGATGACGTTTTGGGGTGGGGGCAATAAGATGTNGGGGGGAGGGTGGGGGCAGGGTCGGAGGATGTCGGGGGCAATTGAGTGGGAGGGTGGGGGGAGGGTGGGGAAGGGTGGAGGAGAGGGTGGGGTGAGGGTGGGGGGGGATGATGGGGGGGCAGTAGGGGGTAGGGTGGGGTGAGGGTGAGGGGATGATGGGGGGAGGGTGGGGGCAGGGTGGGGGAGGGTNGGGGGCAGGGTCGGAGGATGTGGGGGCAAGTGAGGGGGAGGGTGGGGGGGAGGGTGGGGAAGGGTGGAGGAGAGGGTGGGGGGAGGGTGAGGGTGGGGGGGAGGGTGGGGGTGGGGGCAGTGAGGGTGTAGGGTGGAGGAGAGGTGGGTGAGGGTGGGGATGATGGGGGGGCAGTGAGGGGTAGGGTGGGGTGAGGGTGAGGGGGATGATGGGGGGCAGTGAGGGGGAGGGTGGGGGAGAGGGTGGGGGGCGGGGAGGGGTGGGGCTCTGTGATTAAGAGAGAAACTCCGCTGCATCAATCAGGGTCACGCTCGCAGCTCGCTTGACCTTAGCGCTTGACGCAGAGCGAACCGCGGCTGCGTGACGGCGAGAGGGGGAGGGGGCTCTGATGTATGGGGGCGGGGGAGGGAGGGGGGCAGGGGTGATTGAGGTAGATGTGATGCGGGGATGAGACGTGGGGTGGTGAGTTATGCTTATTTAGTGGGATAGATGGGATGTGGGAATGAGGGTGAGTGGTGATGGTGAGTGGTGATGGTGAGTGGTGAGTGATGGCGGAGTGGTGATGTCTTTATCCACTCTGGGGTTCAGCCCCAACCACAGCGACTACACCACCGGGTTTTCACACACTCACACAGAGACCCATAGACTCACACAGAGACCCATAGACTCACACAGGACCCATAGACTCACACAGAGATCCATAGACTTACACAAGACACATAGACTCACACAGGACCCATAGACTCACACAGAGACCCATAGACTCACACAGACCCATAGACTTACACAGAGACACAGACTCACACAGAGACCCACACAGAGACCCATAGACTCACACAGGACCCATAGACTTACACAGAGACCATAGACTCACACAGAACCCATAGACTCACACAGGACCCATAGACTCACACAGAGACCCATAGACTCACGCAGAGACCCATAGACTCACGCAGAGACCCATAGACTCACGCAGAGACCATAGACTCACGCAGAGACCCATAGACTCACACAGAGACCCATAGACTCACACAGAGACCCATAGACTCACACAGAGACCCATAGACTCACACAAAGACCCATAGACTCACACAGAGACCCATAGACTCACACAGAGACCCATACACTCACACAGAGACACATACACTCACACAGAGACCATAGACTCACACAGAGACCCATAGACTCACACAGAGACCCATAGACTCACACAGAGACGCATAGACTCACACAGAGACCCATAGACTCACACAGAGACCCATAGACTCACACAAAGATTCATAGACTCACACAGAAACCCATAGACTCACACAGAGACCCATAGATTCACACAGAGACCCATAGACTCACACAGAGACCAATATACTCACACAGAGACCCATAAACTCACACAGAGACCCATAGACTCACACAGATACCCATAGACTCACACAGAGACCCATAGACTCACACAGAGACACATAGACTCACACAGAGACACATAGACTCACACAGAGACCCATAGACTCACACAGAGACCCATAGACTCACACAGAGACCCAAATACTCACACAGAGACCCATACACTCAAACAGAGACCCATATACTCACACAGAGACGCATAGACTCACACAGAGACCCATATACTCACACAGAGACCCATATACTCACACAGAGACCCATAGACTCACACAGAGACCCACAGACTCACACAGAGACACATAGACTCACACAGAGACCCATAGACTACTCACACAGAGACCCATAGACTCACACAGAGACCCATAGACTCACGCATAGACCCATAGACTCACGCAGAGACCCATAGACTCACACAGAGACCCATAGACTCACACAGAGACCCGAACAATTCGACTTACACACAAATCAACTTAAGCACAAATCAACTTACGAACAAATCGACATACGAACAAATCGACGTATGAACAGATTCCCGGAACCAACCACCCAACCCATGTGGTTGCGTGGGTTGTTTTTGACCATACTTCGCCAAGTCGTGAGTGTCGGTTTTTGAGGGACGTCAAGAATGGTGCCCCTTCTAAAGCGCCCCCCTCAACCCCCACCACACACACAGCGTTGTTATTGACACGGAACGTGTTTGAGTCCTTGTTGTGTTGTTGTTTGTGCTTGTGTTGTTGTCTGTGTTTGTGTTGTTGTTGCTGTTGTTTGTGATTGTGTTGTTGTTTGTGCTTGTGTTGTTGTTTGTGTTTGTGTGATGTTGCTGTTGTTTGTGATTGTGTTGTTGTTTGTGCTTGTGTTGTTGTTTGTGTTTGTGTTGATGTTGCTGTTGTTTGTGATTGTGTTGTTGTTTGTGCTTGTGTTGTTGTTTGTGTTTGTGTTGATGTTGCTGTTGTTTGTGATTGTGTTGTTGTTTGTGCTTGTGTTGTTGTTTGTGTTTGTGTTGATGTTGTGTGTTTGTGATTGTGTTGTTGTTTGTGCTTGTGTTGTTGTTTGTGTTTGTGTTGATGTTGCTGTTGTTTGTGATTGTGTTGTTGTTTGTGCTTGTGTTGTGCTTGTGTTTGTGTTGATGTTGCTGTTGTTTGTGATTGTGTTGTTGTTTGTTTGTGTTGTTGTTTGTGTTGTGTTGATGTTGCTGNTGTTTGTGATTGTGTTGTTGTTTGTGCTTGTGTTGTTGTTTGTGTTTGTGTTGATGTTGNTGTTGTTTGTGATTGTGTTGNTGTTTGTGCTTGTGTTGTTGTTTGTGATTTGATGTTGCTGTTGTTTGTGATTGTGTTGTTGTTTGTGCTTGTGTGTTTGTTTGTGTTTGTGTTTGATGTTGTGATTGTTTGTGCTTGTGTTGTTGTCTGTGTTTGTGNTGTTGTTGTTTGTGCTTGTGTTGTTGTTTGTGCTTGTGTTGTTGTTTGTGATTGTGTGTTGTTGTGTTTGTGTTGTTGTTTGTGTTTGTGTTGATGTTGTGTGTTAGTGATTGTGTTGTGTTTGTGTTTGTGTTGTTGTTTGTGCTTGTGTTGTTGTTGTTGTTTGTGATTGTGTTGTCGTCTATGCTTGTGTTGTTGTTTGTGCTTGTGTTGTTGTTGNTGTTTGTGATTGTGTGNTGTCGTTGTTGTCTATGCTTGTGTGTTGTTCTTTGTGCTTGTGTTGTTGTTGTTTGTGATTGTGTTGTTGTCGTTGTGTCTATGCTTGTGTTGTTGTCTTTGTGCTTGTGTTGTTGTTGTTTGTGATTGTGTTGTGTCGTTGTTGTCTATGCTTGTGTTGTTGTTCTTTGTGCTTGTGNTGTTGTTGTTTGTGATTGTGTTGTTGTCGTTGTTGTCTATGCATGTGTTGTTGTTCTTTGTGCTTGTGTTGTTGTTGTTTGTGATTGTGTTGTTGTCGTTGTTGTCTATGCTTGTGTTGTTGTTCTTTGTGCTTGTGTTGTTGTTGTTTGTGATTGTGTTGTTGTCGTTGTTGTCTATGCTTGTGTGTTGTTCTTTGTGCTTGTGTTGTTGTTGTTTGTGATTGTGTTGTTGTCGTTGTTGTCTATGCATGTGTTGTTGTTCTTTGTGCTTGTGTTGTTGTTGTTTGTGATTGTGTTGTTGTCGTTGTTGTCTATGCTTGTGTTGTTGTTCTTTGTGCTTGTGTTGTTGTTGTTTGTGATTGTGTTGTTGTCGTTGTTGTCTATGCTTGTGTTGTTGTTCTTTGTGCTTGTGTTGTTGTTGTTGTTTGCACTTGTGCCCCACTGCCAACGCAGCAGCAGCAGCGTCGCCTTTCTTGTGCTTCGCACTCGGACCGCGTGTGTTTGCGCTGTGTCTCTTGTCGCAACGCTCCGACCACGTGGGCCCCTAACTGGGCATCTGTGAAAACGGAAGAGCTTCGTAGCTCATCGGATTCCCCCTCCACGATAAATACCGAGTCTGATGACGAGTCACGAGCAGCGCTGGGAGCGGCGTGGCGAACACGCTCGAGGAAGGGGAGGAGGAGGAGAGGGTGGTCAGCGCCTCGGTCCGCACGATGCGCGATTTACACACTCCAAGTCGTCATTCGCTTTTCTCTGGGTGGGGGGAGTGGGGGTGGTAGTGGGGGAGTGGGGGGTGGTAGTGGGGGAGTGGGGGGTGGTAGTGGGGGAGTGGGGGTGGTAGTGGGGGGAGTGGGGTGGTAGTGGGGGAGTGGGGGGTGGTAGTGGAGGGAGTGGGGGTGGTAGTGGGGAGTGGGGTGGTAGTGGGGGGAGTGGGGTGGTAGTGGGGGAGTGGGGGTGGTAGTGGGGGAGTGGGGGTGGTAGTGGGGGAGTGGGGTGGTAGTGGGGGTGGTAGTGGGGGAGTGGGGGTGGTAGTGGAGGAGTGGGGGTGGTAGTGGGGGAGTGGGGTGGTAGTGGGTGGTAGTGGGGGAGTGGGAGTGGTAGTGGGGTGGTAGTGGGGTGGTAGTGGGGTGGTAGTGGGGGGAGTGGGGGTGGTAGTGGGGTGGTAGTGGGGGTGGTAGTGGGGGGAGTGGGGGTGGTAGTGGGGGTGGTAGTGGGGGTGGTAGTGGGGGGAGTGGGGGTGGTAGTGGGGGTGGTAGTGGGGGAGTGGGGTGGTAGTGGGGTGGTAGTGGGGGAGTGGAGTGGTACTGGGGTGGTAGTGGGGTGGTAGTGGGGTGGTAGTGGGGGAGTGGGGTGGTAGTGGGGGTGGTAGTGGGGTGGTAGTGGGGAGTNGGGGTGGTAGTGGGGGTGGTAGTGGGGTGGTAGTGGGGGAGTGGGTGGTAGTGGGGGTGGTAGTGGGGGAGTGGGGGTGGTAGTGGGGGAGTGGGGTGGTAGTGGGGGAGTGGGGTGGTAGTGGGGGTGGTAGTGGGGGAGTGGGGTGGTAGTGGAGGGAGTGGGGGTGGTAGTGGGGGAGTGGGGTGGTAGTGGGGGTGGTAGTGGGGTGGTAGTGGGGTGGTAGTGGGGGAGTGGGGGTGGTAGTGGGGGTGGTAGTGGAGGGAGTGGGGTGGTAGTGGGGGAGTGGGGGTGGTAGTGAGGGGAGTGGGGTGGTAGTGGGGGTGGTAGTGGGGGAGTGGGGGTGGTAGTGGAGGGAGTGGGGTGGTAGTGGGGGAGTGGGGGTGGTAGTGGGGGTGGTAGTGGGTGGTAGTGGGGTGGTAGTGGGGTGGTAGTGGGGAGTGGGGTGGTAGTGGGGGTGTAGTGGAGGGAGTGGGGTGGTAGTGGGGGTGGTAGTGGGGAGTGGGGTGGTAGTGGGGGGTGGTAGTGGAGGGAGTGGGGTGGTAGTGGGGGTGGTAGTGGGGAGTNGGGGTGGTAGTGGGGTGGTAGTGGGGAGTGGGGTGGTAGTGGGGTGGTAGTGGGGAGTGGGAGTGGTAGTGGAGGGAGTGGGGTGGTAGTGGGGGTGGTAGTGGGGTGGTAGTGGGGGTGGTAGTGGGGGAGTGGGGTGGTAGTGGGGTAGTGGGGGAGTGGGGGTGGTAGTGGGGGTGGTAGTGGGGGAGTNGGAGTGGTAGTGGAGGGAGTGGGGGTGGTAGTGGAGGGAGTGGGGGTGGTAGTGGGGTGGTAGTNGGGGGTGGTAGTGGGGGGAGTGGGGGTGGTAGTGGGGTAGTGGGGAGTGGGGTGGTAGTGGGGTGGTAGTGGGGAGTGGGAGTGGTAGTGGAGGGAGTGGGGTGGTAGTGGAGGAGTGGGGGTGGTAGTGGGGGGTGGTAGTGGAGGGAGTGGAGTGGTAGTGGAGGAGTGGGGTGGTAGTGGGGGGTGTGGGGGTTGGTAGTGGGAGTGTGAGGGTAGTNGGGGAAGTGGGGGGGGGGCGTCCTCCCCCTCCCGCCGTTGATTGTGTCCGCCTCTAATTCGAGCTGATTGAGGTCAGAACTACGAGCCGTTGCGTGCCATGGGTGGTGGTGGTGGTGCCGTCTTTGTTGTTGAAGGGCGGCGAGTGTACGTTGCCTTGTGTGTGTGTGTCTTCGTGTGTCTGTGTCTTCGTGTGTGGTGTCGCCCTCCAACAACAACGGANGGCGGAGGAGCGACGCTCACAACAACGAGCGGAGGGCCAGGTGGCTAAAGCAAGCAAGTTGGTACAGTAGGGGCACAGGTGGTGCATCAGCCAGTCATCTNTGTGGACCCGTGGCACCTGGGTCTGCCCCGTGACCTCCTGCCAGCGGGCGTTCGACACTTCACGTGGCCTCAGGGTGCACATGGCCTGGCATAAGCGTCGTGGTGACGTCACCGCCACTTAGTGGCGAATGGCGGTTGCTCGTGTGTGNGGTCTTGTACCGTTCTGNCGTAACATCACTCTCCCGCATATGATTTCGGTGGCGCTGCGCCACGAACCCGGCGACCCGAGTTCGATTCCCGCTCACGGCCAACACCAGTCACGATTATCTGGGGAACCGGTCCGGCCCTAGGCGACTCAGCCCNTAGCGGTNCGGTGTGTCAACATCGCCACTGGGAGACAAAGGCGGATCCGGCGTGGNGGTGGCTACCCCATCCTCCCTTTCTGCCGTGCCGGTCTTCATACGGTGCTCGCGAACAGCACTTGCCCAACAGTCTGTGAGGGTATAAGGGGATCTTTGTCTTCTGNTCTCTGCGTGCCATCATCTATCTTCGTCTATACTCTTNCCCGTGTCATGGCAGCTCCAGTATCTGTAAAACATTTGAGAATAAGTATTCCCCTTTTTTCTGGCAAAAAACAGGTGTTCAGATGTTTAAACACCAAACTGAAACCTTTTACAAGGATAATGTCTACATTAACCACAAAACTTGTGGTCAGAATGCAACCAAAAAAACACTGATAATATATGCATTGTCTTTGAAACTGATTGGTCCAACCCCGTTTAGACGAGGCTCAAAGAAGCTGTCCTGTGGACAATCAAAGGACAGTGCATAAATTATCAGAGTATGTTTTTGTTTGCATTCTGACCACAAGCATTGTGGTTAATGCAGACATGATTCCTTGTAAATTATTTCAGTTTGGTGTTTTAACATTTTAACACCTGTTTTTTGCCAGAAAAAGGGTAAAACCTATGATCATATTTTGGTACTGGCAAAGGAGGTCCCACGATGTACTAATTTGTTTTTATTTTACCAAGAAAGGCCCACCAAGCTCTACTGCACTGTTTCAGCAGCGACCTGGCCACATATGATAGCCCAACAAAGTGGCTTATCGCGTGGGAAATGTCTCGCAGCCAAATACTCTCAATGCGTGATGTTGATTCTAAATGTGGAGGGAAAAAAACGGAGAACTCCGAGAAATGCGAATGTAGTGACTAACTCGGAAAAAACTGAGACTTGGAGGCACTTTCGATTTAAAGCTTTCGTGACTGCAGGGATTCATCTTCTTGGTTCTTTCGGTAAAGTCACGTAGAAGGGAAATAACCTGAGGACGGCTGCTTGCGTTGTGGCCGAAACGTCGTGAGAATTATTTAATTGTTTTATTTTTATTATTTGATTATTTCCCTTCTACGTGACTTTACCGAAAGAACCAAGAAGTTGGAGGCACTTTATTAACAAGCACCATCGGGGTTAACACGTTTACAATCAGTCCGTCTATTGTCAGCGACGCTACTCAGTCAGGACAGTTGGTAGGATGCCAGACTGGTGGCGCCCCGAGATGGTAAGAAGGAGAAGACGACGAGAAGGACGGTGAAGATGACGAGAAGGACGGTGAAGACGACGAGAAGGACGGTGAAGACGACGAGAAGGATGGTGAAGACGACGAGAAGGACGGTGAAGACGACGAGAAGGACGGTGAAGACGATGAGAAGGACGGTGAAGACGACGAGAAGGACGGTGAAGATGACGAGAAGGACGGTGAAGACGACGAGAAGGACGGTGACGACGACGAGAAGGACGGTGAAGACGACGAGAAGGACGGTGAAGACGATGAGAAGGACGGTGAAGACGACGAGAAGGACGGTGAAGACGACGAGAAGGACGGTGAAGACGATGAGAAGGACGGTGAAGACGACGAGAAGGACGGTGAAGACGACGAGAAGGACGGTGAAGACGACGAGAAGGACGGTGAAGACGATGAGAAGGACGGTGAAGACGACGAGAAGGACGGTGAAGATGACGAGAAGGACGGTGAAGACGACGAGAAGGACGGTGAAGACGACGAGAAGGACGGTGAAGACGACGAGAAGGACGGTGAAGACGATGAGAAGGACGGTGAAGACGACGAGAAGGACGGTGAAGACGACGAGAAGGACGGTGAAGACGATGAGAAGGACGGTGAAGACGACGAGAAGGACGGTGAAGATGACGAGAAGGACGGTGAAGACGACGAGAAGGACGTGAAGATGACGAGAAGGACGGTGAAGACGACGAGAAGGACGGTGAAGACGATGAGAAGGACGGTGAAGACGACGAGAAGGACGGTGAAGATGACGAGAAGGACGGTGAAGACGACGAGAAGGACGGTGAAGACGACGAGAAGGATGGTGAAGATGACGAGAAGGACGGTGAAGACGACGAGAAGGACGGTGAAGACGACGAGAAGGACGGTGAAGACGACGAGAAGGACGGTGAAGACGACGAGAAGGACGGTGAAGATGACGAGAAGGACGGTGAAGACGATGAGAAGGACGGTGAAGACGACGAGAAGGACGGTGAAGATGACGAGAAGGACGGTGAAGATGACGAGAAGGACGGTGAAGAGACGAGAAGGACGGTGAAGTCGACGAGAAGGACGGTGAAGATGACGAGAAGGACGGTGAAGATGACGAGAAGGACGGTGAAGATGACGAGAAGGACGGTGAAGATGACGAGAAGGACGGTGAGATGACGAGAAGGACGGTGAAGTCGACGAGAAGGACGGTGAAGATGACGAGAAGGACGGTGAAGACGACGAGAAGGACGGTGAAGACGACGAGAAGGACGGTGACGATGATGAAAAGGACGGTGAAGACGACGAGAAGGACGGTGAAGATGACGAGAAGGACGGTGAAGACGACGAGAAGGACGGTGACGATGATGAGAAGGACGGTGAAGACGACGAGAAGGACGCTGACGGTGGACTCCAGCAGCACGAGGGGATCCCACTCCAACGACAGCCCGAGTCCCCACAGGGGCCCCTCTTTTACTGTCACATGGCCTGGCTCCGCCCCCTCTCTAGAACCTCCCAGCGGGTTCTTGGTGTGCCCCTGCTGTGACCTTTCCCCGAGAACCCCCTCTGGTGGGTCACGTGGCCTGCTGACGTCAGGGCTGCCGTAAGCCGCAGATCCCCTTCCCCGCCAGCAGCCGGCGCTATGCTGCTGCACCACTCATGCTCGGCCACTACACGAGGAGCGGAACCATCGGCGAGTGAGCTCCGGTCATCCACACAGCGGCCGCAACTCTCGGCTCGCCATCGAACAATAGGCGGTGGTCAGCAATGACTCCCACTTCCCCCGCAACACCGCCGCCTCTGTCCACCCAGCAGTCGGCGGCGATGTACGGTGAACTTTGTTCGCGCCGTACGTAGCTAATCGGCGGTGCGTGGTTCGCGTGAGCAGGTTCGCCGCAGTGAGTCGATGGGGCGGGCGGCGTATGGTGGTGGGGTGAAGTGTGGGCAACTCCGGCCTCTTGGAAGACGTGGGAAAAGTCGGCAATGCCTCTTCTCTGCGGAGCCCCCCCCCTCCCCCAGGTGGAGCAAGACGTTGCAGGAATGCGCCTCTAGCTGTTAAACTTCGTGCGATGGCAGTTCTTCCGGACACACAAAGTCAAGAATTACAGCTGTCAGTAAAGTGCGATGACCACTTAAAATTGAGCGCTTTGCAGGAATCATTTTTTTTATTCAGGAGTCATTAACTTTAGCGGATTAGCTCACAAGGGACGATATCACATTTATCCCCCCCCCTCTATTAAAGACCGATGTAGGAGGGTGTGGGGTCGCTAGCCCCGAGATCCTCCCTCAATAATGCTAACGGCCGGGCTAACATCATCAATCGCCCCCCGCTGCTAAGCGAACCGCTGCTAGGTCCCTCACCCATGGTGTGGGAGCCGTCGCCCGAGGATTCCCTCCACCGCGGGTCCGCGTAGCAGGCATGGTTAATTACGCACGCGCACACCCACACACAGCTCTGCACGGCACTCACTCAACACTGACCACTCGCGTTAGGATCGCGCACCTGTATTACACACGTTCACACTTATAACACGAGATCACACGAGGCCACGAAAACGGGCACACGCCGACACAACGACTCAAGTTGCCGCCGCCGTGCGCGCGAGATAAACCGTACAACAATGCGCAGCCGATTACGCGCTCGAGCCGCGGGGCTGGGGTCAGGGACCACCACCGCGCCGCACTTTACGCACGTAACGAGCACACGCAAGCGGGGCACACGCCGACACACAAAAGTGCCTCCCCGGGCGTTAACACACATACCTCCGTACCCGCACAATCGTACAGAGACCACGGCCTTTATGCATACAACGACCACACACCCGCGAATGCAGTGCACGCTAATACCACGTTCAAAAACACCCAACAACACGGTTTTGTTACTACGCTCGAGATTTTATTAGCCCTTGTTAACCCACCGAGCCACCCGTGTGTGTGTGCGGGCCAGCAAGGCGCTTCTAACCCACTCTCTAGTGGCCTACAGCCCTATTCTATGCTGCGCTCTCTGTTAAACCGCTTTCCTACTCGTCCTTACCCCGAACTAACCCTCTCCTACGGATCCTACTCTCCGCTCTGAGGTGCTGTAAGGCGCGTAATACGATACCGTCTGTAGTCCTAGGTGACCTTGCGGCGCTCAGGTCGTCCTGCAGACGATCTGCGGCTCGCCCGATGACTCCCTCGTCGTTGACCCGTGTCACTACTCCAGAAGAAGAGAGTTCCCTACTGCCCCTGCGTTTTCTTTTAAACTATCCACATCAAAGGCTAGGCGCCCCCGTCCCGACCGCCTTGGTCTCTCGACCAATCCTGAGCCTAGATTTCCCGCCCTTTTGCGATCCCGCCGGCCTTTGACCTTTTGACCAATCAGTAGCCCCGGGTCCTGATCCCAGCTATCTGCCTTGCTGACCGTGTTTGTGTTTGTATGCGTTTCTAACTGCGGGGCTCTCTGAGCTCGCCGTGGTCGTGCGATCTCAAATCCGCCCACGGCGCCGCAGTGTTACTTAGCCTGGGAAGGGTCCTGTCCAATTCCCTGGCCCTGAAAAACCGTGGGGTAACCCCCCGAGGGGCCCTCGGGTGAAAACTCAGGGTAGGTGACCCGACCACAAGGCCCTACGTGGGTGCGGGTGCGTGCTTATGTGGGGGGGGGGGGGGGTGATGGGGGCAGTGCAGTGGTGGAAGCCGGGCGGCTCCCTGGCTCGGCAGAGCGGCCCCGTCGTTGTGGCACCACATAGCCCCCCGGGGTGCCAGTCCCCGTCCCAGGTTGACTGGAGCACCTCGCCTGGGTTGCCCTCACGAGGTATCGCCGCGGGGTCCGCGGGATTCGCCCGGCCCTTGTGGCTGGCCTCGGGGTGGCGGCTCCGTCTCCTGGGGCTCCGGCGGTGGTCTCCTCCTCCATTCCAACGGCTCCCCTCGGCCTCTGGCACCTGCGGGCTGGGGAACAAACTCAGAGGCGGTGGGGTTTAAGGGTCGCCGTCCCGTCGCCCCCGGCCCCGCCCGGGGCCCCTCGGAGCCCGGGGCTCCGTGGGGCCCATATACTGCGCGAGGCCCCCGGGCACGGGGGTGGGGGGACCCCGGGGTTTCGGGGTACTTGGACGGCGGGGCTCCCCCCCTCGGGGGCTGCTCGCCACGGCTTCAGTCGGCGGATGTTGACCACCATCTCCCGGCCCCTCTCTCCTCCCTGAATCAGCACCGTCCATGGTGAGATCTGCCATCTCACAATCCAGGGTCCTCGCCAGTAGGTGGTCAGCTTCCCCACCTGTCCGGCACCGACGCGGGGAGTGTACAGCCACACCTCGGAGCCCGCAGTGTAGAAGGGGGCTCCATACGGGGTCGGGCGCCCTGCTCTTGCTGCTGGTGCGCGGCCTCTCCGTGCGGGTAGGCTCGGCCCCTGGCCCCTCGCAGGGTCTCCAGCAAGTGCTCCACGGGGTGGCTCCCTTCCTCCCGTTGCGGCGGAGGGACACCGAACAGCAGATCTGCGGGCCGGCGAGACTCGCGACCAAACATCATTAGGAACGGGGTCTGTCCTGTAGATGTGTGAACGGCGGTGGTGTAGGCGAACAGGGCATAGGGGAGGTGTTCGTCCCAGTCCTGTTGATTCGCGGCCGCCATGCGTTTAAGCTTCCCGGCCAGAGTCTGGTTCATCCTCTCTACTATCCCGTTCGCCTGGGGGTGATACGCCGTGGTTCGGTCCTTCTGGATCCCGAACTCTCGGCACAGCGCCTGGAATAGTTCAGCCTCGAATTCACTACCCTGGTCGGTAATGACTCGTTCGGGATCCCGCACTTAAGTACGTAGTTTTCCACGAAGGCCCGGGCCACTACGGGGGCTGTTTTATCTGGGATAGCCACCGCCACGGGGTAGCGGGTGAAGTACTCCACCGCTACGAGAATATATCGGTTGCCCCGGTGGGATCGTGGAAAGGGCCCTGCAGGTCGATTCCGACCAACTGATTCGTCCGACTGACTCGGAACGGCCTCAGGGGTACCTGGTACCTCGCCGGCTTTTGCCCACATTGCTGACAGGCCCGGCAGCCCTGCACCCAGGCGGCCACATCTTGCGCCAATTTAGGCCAGAGATACTGGCGACGCAGAGTCTCCCGGGTGCGCCGTTCCCCATCATGGCCCCCGAGCGGGTGGTCGTGTACCAGTCGTAGTAGTTGGGGTCGCACATGGGCGGGAACGCAGATGCACCCCGGCTGCCCAGCGTCGGCCAGTTCCCTCACCACCCCGTTTTCTACACACAACCGGGCATACAAACCGCTCCAGGGCCCTGGTAGTGCATCCTTCTTCTCTAGCAGTGCCGCCTCCACCGCCGCCAGATCCGGATCTCGCTGCTGGGTCTGTCTCAGCTGCTCGTCGTTTAGGCCCGGGAAGGCGCAGCCGATGTCCTCCTGGATCCGTCCGATCGGGTCCCGAGCCGCGGGTCCCGCGCTTGCCGGGCGGTCGACGGGATCCTCAGTGCCACCTGTGAGGGTCTCTGTGGCACACACTGCACTCTCTCTCGCTGGGGGGGGGTCAGTGGCCGCGGCCTCTCGGGGGTCCGTTGCCTGCCGGCAGCGTCCCCCGTGAAACACGGGCAGGCCTCTTCCGCCCTCGTCTCGGCGTACACCGTGGGTCGCCTCGACAAGGCGTCCGCGTTTGCATGCGTCCGGCCAGCCCGATACTCGATTTGCAGGTTGTACTCCTGCAACTGCGCCAACCACCGGGCCATCTGCCCCGCGGCTCCTTGAATGTAAGAAGAAACTGCAGAGCATAATGGTCAGTGCGTACGCGACATCTCCTGCCGTATAAATACGGCCGGAACTGTTTGCATGCGAAAATCACGGCGTACAACTCTTGGCGGGTCACGCAATAGTTCAGCTCGGCCCACTCAAGGTCCGGCTGGCGTACGCGATGACTCGTTCCGTCCCATCCTGTACCTGTGACAACACCGCGCCCAGCCCGCTGCTGCAGGCGTCGGTGTCCAAAATAAAATCGGTGGTAAAATCGGGGAAAGCGAGGGTGGCGGCGTGGGTGAGGTGATCTTTGAGAGTGGTGAAGGCCGTCTGGCAGGCCCCCGTCCACTGATAGGGGTGCTTAGGGGAGGTGAGTTGGGTGAGAGGGCGTGCAATCTCGCTGAATCCTTTACAAATCGACGATAATAGGTGGCGAGCCCCAAAAATGATCTGATCTCCGTCAGATTCCTTGGCCGTGGCCACTCCACTACGGCACGTACCTTCTCCGGATCGGTGTGCACGCCTGCCTCGCTGACGCGATGCCCGAGGTACCCCACCTCGCGCTGTGCGATGTAACACTTACGTGGCTTGAGCTTGAGATGAGCCGCTCGCAGTCGCTGGAACACCTCTCGAAGCCTGGACCAATGCTCAGACAAAGATCTACTGAACACTATCACATCGTCCAAGTAAATCAGGCACTGTTCCCACTGCAAGCCCCGCATCACCAACTCCATCAACCGCTGGAACGTCGCGGGCGCGTTAGTGAGTCCGAACGGCAACACTCGAAACTCAAACAGGCCATCGGGGTGGTGAATGCTGTTTTTGGCCGATCCTCCTCCGTCATCTCCACCTGCCAGTAACCGGACGCCAGATCGAGGGTGGAAAAATACCGCGCTCCTGCGAGACTGTCGAAGGTGTCGTCGATGCGGGGTATGGGGAAGGCATCGCCGAGCGTGACTGCATTTAGTTTACGGTAATCGACGCAGAACCGGGTTGACCCATCCTTTTTCGTTACTAGTACCACCGGGGCTGACCAGGGGCTCGCCGAGGGCTGAATTATGTTATCGCGAAGCATGTCCCCAACTGCCTCTTTGATTTGGGCGCGTTCGGGTGTGCCCACTCGGTACGCAGGGAGTTTGATGGGTCGGGCTGCACCGGTGTCAATTTGGTGCTTAACAAGATCGGTCCGACCCACGTCCGAGTCGTGTTCACTGAATACATCGGCATACTCCCGCAGTAACTCGCGCAGCCGATCGGCCTCTCCCTTAGGTAAATCCGCCCATGGTACATGTAACGCGTCAAGCAGGGAAACGACCTCGGCTCGGGGAGTCGGGCCGACTCGCCAGGCCAGGTCCTGGTCACCCTCAGGACGCCCGGGGTCCTCAGCCCAGAGTGCGAACACCGAGTCGTTAGAGTGGCGTGCGTGCAGGGGGTGTACGGTGGCTATCGGGGTGCGCCGTCGCAGTATCGCTGGGGTATTGTGGGGGTTAAACATCCGCATAAACAATCGGTCCCCATCTGCGTTTACCAACGTGGCGGATCCCACTATCCATACCGTTTTGCCAACTCCGGGTGAGGAGTTAGCATTACCTTTCCTGATGGTCGGAGCGCGGGGTCGGTGGGGGATGTTGCCACCGGCACCAGCATCTCGGTGAGCGGGCCGATGGTGACTGCCGTCGCCAGGATAGCGGCCACAGGTGCGAAGCGGGGGCGCGTCGGTTCTCGTCCCAAGAACGGTATCCGCTCGCCGTTGCTCTCCATAGTGGCGCATCGCTGGCGGGGTTGCACGTTGATTCCCTGCCGTTCTAAGAGGTTGGTACCTGCGATACACTCGTGACACAACGCACTCGACACGTAGAACTCCTGGGTGCACACCTGACTGCCTATGCGGACCTCTAGGGTGGCTCTCCCAGCAGCCCCATTCCGGCTCCGCTCGCCGTGTGCAGCGCGCGGTCCGGTGCGTGCAGGTGACGCACGTCGACCCCGATCGCGCTGCAGTGCGCTGCGCTCACGAGCGAGGCCACCGCCCCCGTGTCCAGCAGGATTCGGGTACGCACTCCGTTTACCTCCCCTGCCACCAGCGACGTGGGCCCCGTGATCCCCGCCACCAGCTCCCGTAGCCAGTCGCCAGGAGTCACCGTTTCTGTGGGAGTTGTTGCTGGAACCTGTGTGGAGATCACTCGCTCGCCATTATTCTCATTATCGTCTATTTGTATCGGACCGCGTCGATTGCACCCCTAGTTGGTCCGCTCTCTAGGGGGCGTTGGAGTTTAACCCCGCGTCTGTCTAGCTCGGGTGATTTCCGGACAATCCCTCACTAGATGCCCTCGGCGATCGCACATATAACATGCCCGGGGAGGGGGGGTGGTTCCGTAGCGGGTCCGCTGTCCGCTCCCTCTCCCTCCCCCAGTACGCAGTTGTCCCAAATCGGACTCTAATTGGGACACCCTCCCGGCCAGCCCCCTACGGTCGAGCGTAGTTCCCCCATCTCAGTCTCAATGGTAGACTGTAGCTTGGCCATATTTCGGCTCATTTTATCGTCTACTTGGGTTATCATATCTCCCATGCCAGCCTGTAACCTGGCTACCCATCCCGGGTTGTCTCGCGGGACACTGGAGGCTCTCTTTCCCGGCCCCTTACCGTCCTCGCGAGCTCCTGTTCCTCCTCCTCGTCTTCCGAGAGCAGGCTTGCAATGGCGCGCTCTCGTCCCAGCCCCCGGAGCTGCGCGCGTTCGCTGTGAATTCTTTCACACTTACGTGCGCGCTCGACAAGGGCGTTAAAGGGAAGACGTGGGCAGCTCATGTCTGGCTGCCACCACGCCGCGTGAGACAGGTACCGCTGGATTTTCTCGGCGGCCAGTTCCTCAATAACATCAGTTGGGTACCCGGGCGTGCGATCTTTGTTAACTCGCGCACATCCTCGGCGTAATCACGTAGATCTTCGCCAGGTTGGCGACGGCGCGCCTCTAAGGCCGATTTTGCTTCCTCCTCGTCACGCGTGCCAAAACGCTGATCGAGTTGGCGCATCAGCTCCTCTAGCTGTGTCTGTGCGCTCGCGGGTAACGCTTCTACAAAATCGGCTGCCCGCCCATCAAGATTCATATTAAGTTGACGTACTGCCTGCGCGTCCGTCCATCCATTAATTTCTTTGGCCCCTAAGAGATTGCGGGCGAATGCCTTCCACGAAGGGGCCCCCGGCCGGTAAATATTAGTCTTATTTTAGCGTGAGGTAACGCGGGGGTCCGTACCGCTTCCGACACCAATTTGTGGGGGTCGCTAGCCCCCGAGATCCCTCCCTCAATAATGCTAACGGCCGGGCTAACATCATCAATCGCCCCCCGCTGCTAAGCGAACCGCTGCTAGGTCCCTCACCCATGGTGTGGGAGCCGTCGCCCGAGGATTCCCCTCCACTGCGGGTCCGCGTAGCAGGCATGGTTAATTACGCACGCGCACACCCACACACAGCTCTGCACGGCACTCACTCAACACTGACCACTCGCGTTAGGATCGCGCACCTGTATTACACACGTTCACACTTATAACACGAGATCACACGAGACCACGAAAACGGGGCACACGCCGACACAACGACTCAAGTTGCCGCCGCCGTGCGCGCGAGATAAACCGTACAACAATGCGCAGCCGATTACGCGCTCGAGCCGCGGGGCTGGGGTCAGGGACCCACTACCGCGCCGCACTTTACGCACGTAACGAGCACACGCAAGCGGGGCACACGCCGACACACAAAAGTGCTCTCCCGGGCGTTAACACACACACCTCCGTACCCGCACAATTGTACAGAGACCACGGCCTTTACGCATACAACGACCACACACCCGCGAATGATTCCAAAGAACACAGGATGAGATGTTACTATCCTTTGTGCAAGCACTTTCAAGAGTTCATGAACAGTGAGCCTGGTGAAATTTGGGGAGCGCATCGTCAGTAGTGACCCTTTGGTTCCTAGGGTGTTTCGGCCTTTCATACTATACACCCTCTCCAAAGGCGGCCAGCGACAGGGTGATCAATCCTACGCTTGCGTCCCATTCCCAATTAGTCATAGGAGTTGCCTTGTTGTTGATAGCCAACATCCCATGGGACTATGCATGGCAGGGGCGTCCTCCTCCCTGAGTCAAGCATTGTGGACTGCATACCTCCTGGCCCACTCACTTTGGGGCCCAGCTGGGGTCTTTCCTCTTCATCCAGAGCCACTGACTGCTGCCTTCTGCCGCCTCCGATACAGCTCTGATTGCCGAACGCTGGCTCTGGCCCTTAATTCCCAGGTCTCTAAGCAGTCTGGTTGTAGATGTTGCCACAAAACCTCTGCAGCCCACTTCCACTGGTCGGACTTCTGTGTTCCAGCCATGATGCCGTGCTTCGGCAGCTAGATCGGCATAGCGCAGATGTTTTCGCTCATAAGCCTCATCTACTGAGTCCTCCCAGGGTACTGTGAGCTCAATGATGAAGACCTTCTTGAGCGAACTGGACCAGAGCACCATGTCAGGTCTTAGGGTGGTGGTTGCGATCTCCGGAGGAAACACAAGTTGCCGGCCAATGTCAGCTAGCATTTTCCAGTCGCGGGCCAAGCGCAGCTGGTCTCGCTCTATTGCTGTAGAGCCGCTCTTCGGTGGTTTAGCCCCTTCGCGGACAAAGGTCGTCCGTAAGGGGTGTGATGCTGCTGGGGTGGTAGGGAGTTGGTGGCAGCTCGCTTGTCTTCCAGGGCGGACGCAAGGTTTTTAAGGACTTGGTTGTGACGCCAAGTGTAGCGTCCTTGGTGAGGCTTGTTTTACACCCTGTGAGAATGTGCCTGAGGTTGGCTGGCATGGAACAGAGGGCACAGTCCGGATCTTCACCATACCATTGGTGAAGATTAACTGGTGTTGGAAGGATGTCATATGTTGCTCTGATGGAAAAGCTCAACCGCCTCGCTTCCATGGCCCACAGATCCTTCCAGCTGATCTTCCTCTTCTCCACACTGTCCCATCGAGTCCACTGTCCTTGTTTGGCAAGAGAGACTGCCTTGGCCCACCTTGCAGCCTCCTCCTGATGGCGTACTTCCTGCACTACCATCTTCCGCCGCTCTGGTGCAGTGGCCTTACTCCAAGCAGCACGGCTAGTTAGCCAAGGCCTCCTCTCCCTTGCTGAACATGACCCACAATGTCAGCATGTCTGAGGGCTGCTGTTGCCTCCTGGACTGCTTTTCCTGGCCTCCATTTGCGCCCAGTTGCCAAGGTCGGCGCGTTGTTGCTCACCACTGGGTCTCGAGATTCATTCAGTGTCATCTGGAGCCTGGTTTTTGCACACTTGAATTCCTCGGTTAGACTGGTGCACGCTAATACCACGTTCAAAAACACCCAACAACACGGTTTTGTTACTACGCTCGAGATTTTATTAGCCCTTGTTAACCCACCGAGCCACCCGTGTGTGTGTGCGGGCCAGCAAGGCGCTTCTAACCCACTCTCTAGTGGCCTACAGCCCTATTCTATGCTGCGCTCTCTGTTAAACCGCTTTCCTACTCGTCCTTACCCCGAACTAACCCTCTCCTACGGATCCTACTCTCCGCTCTGAGGTGCTGTAAGGCGCGTAATACGATACCGTCTGTAGTCCTAGGTGACCTTGCGGCGCTCAGGTCGTCCTGCAGACGATCTGGCGGCTCGCCCGATGACTCCCTCGTCGTTGACCCGTGTCACTACTCCAGAAGAAGAGAAGTTCCCTACTGCCCCTGCGTTTTCTTTTAAACTATCCACATCAAAGGCTAGGCGCCCCCGTCCGACCGCCTTGGTCTCTCGACCAATCCTGAGCCTAGGATTTCCCGCCCTTTTGCGATCCCGCCGGCCTTTGACCTTTTGACCAATCAGTAGCCCCGGGTCCTGATCCCAGCTATCTGCCTTGCTGACCCGTGTTTGTGTTTGTATGCGTTTCTAACTGCGGGGCTCTCTGAGCTCGCCGTGGTCGTGCGATCTCAAATCCGCCCACGGCGCCGCAGTGTTACTTAGCCTGGGAAGGGTCCTGTCCAATTCCCTGGCCCTGAAAAACCGTGGGGTAACCCCCGAGGGGCCCTCTGGTGAAAACTCAGGGTAGGTGACCCGACCACAAGGCCCTACGTGGGTGCGGGCGCGTGCTTATGTGGGGGGGGGGGGGGGGGGGGGGGGCAGTGCAGTGGTGGAAGCCGGGCGGCTCCCTGGCTCGGCAGAGCGGCCCCGTCGTTGTGGCACCACAGGAGGATGTCTCCACAACTCTGTGGATGTCCGCCTGATGATGCTGGTTGTGCTTACTGGCGAAACGTCGGACTCGAATTGTAAATGTTGTCGTGGGTTTACTCTCCAACGCAGCACTGCGCTGAACGAGTAACACATTTTCACGTGTTGTTTACGTGACAAACCTTACTGATTGGCCGTGTCGGGTGGTGGCGGGTTTTACGACACACATTTCTATTTATACGACGAACTCCTAAATTATATATATTTATTGTGGATAATATTGGTCGCGAAAGCCCCATTACGACTACGTGTCAAACTACGTTCCAGTTTGTTTCATGTGGTACACCTGGTTCCCGTGGAGCCAGTTGCCCGGCTATATTTTTATATAATAACAACAACACGACAACAAAAAGCAACTACAAGAACAACAACAAATGCAACAACGACAACAACGACAACAACAAGACAACAACAAAACACAACAAGACAACAACAAAGACAACGACAACAACAAACACAACAACAACAAAGACAACAACGACGAACGACAACAAAGGCAACAACAACACAAACACAACAACAACAAAGACAACAACAAACACAACAAACAACAACAAAGACAACAACATCGACATGTTGGTGATGAATTGCGTCACTGTACCTACCCGTGATACAGCACGGGCACAGTGGCGACCATAATTAGTATTTAATTATAATAATTAGTATTTAATTATAATTAGTATTGGCATTTAAGCATACTTAGTATGCAATTGTAATACTTAGTATTCGTATTTAATTACAATAATTATCATTAGTATTTAATTATTATCACGAGTGTTTAATTATGTATCAGAATGAGCCACTGATTAGCGCGGTGGCTATGCACCCGTAGCTGTCAACCCCATATCAGTGCCCTGCCTTATTACAGATCACTTCAGACCTTGTTTGGTTTACCCCGTGCCCTATAAATATCATCGTTCATCCTACAAAGTCGTATTGAAACGGTTATACGCCGCATGGACTTGAAGATGTATTTCCATGTACAAGAATACAGAGTAAACCGTACGGGTTGACTGGTTTGCGTACTGTGCGACAGAAGTTCAACAGAACAGACGCGTTGGGCTTTATGTTTCTTTTAAGATATTTCCAACCAATGGCTGATGTGAGTCGTGCTCATACAGAAAAAACCTAAGAATATGAATCATTTCAGTCACGAAAGCTTCAAATCTAGAACTCATTACACTGGTCAACAAAAAAAACACATTTTTTTCTGGCCTGGACTTTTGCAGCTGTTTTAGACTAACTTCAGGGTGCTGATTCCAAATCTGATCTCAGATTTGCACTATCACATCTCATTTTCATGCTATCGGCATACCCCATTTTCATTGATTTACCCTAAATTAACTCTGTCACTTATGATTGCAAGTTGTTGCGAGTCAGTGACTGCTTTAGTGTTAAAATATGGTGCTGTATTTTTAGGATAGTGTGTTTATAATATCATTTTATGTAGATATCCACATTTATTTAATATTTTTCTTCTGCAGTTTTTATTGAAAATGCAATATTTGATATCTCAAAAACCTGATGTGATAGACAAAAACTGATTCCAGATTTGGAATCAGCACCACAAAATTACCTTAACACCGTTGGAATACCTTATGCCAGAAAAAGTGTGTTGACCAGTGTTATTGACGCGTGATAGGAAACGCGAGCACCCGGAGAAACCCCTAAGCCTTGCACGAGGGGGCAACGCTATATCCCGTAGAGTTCGCAAACAGGCGGCGATGAGTCCACGCTTTGCTGTTGCCGCGTACTCGTGGCGACCCAGGGCTACAGCTCCCTCCTCGAGTTTCACAACAACAACAACGACAACAACGACAACAACAACAACAACGACAACAACAACGACGCCATCTGTGCGGTGATCCATCAACCCTCGCTGCTGCGTGCGCGACGCTGGTTACAGGCAGCTGCCACGTAGCCACTCGGTGACGGTGACGTCACCACGGCGTCTGTGCCAGGCCAGGTGCACTTTGAGGCCACCACGTGAAGTGTCGAAGGCTCGCTGGCAGGAGGAGGTCTCGGACAGACCCAGCAGGTGCCATGGGTTGGCTGACTGAGATGAGTGGCAGATGCACCACCAGCTGTACCTCCCTACTGTGCCAGGCTAGGTGCAGGAAGTCTCGGGACAGACCCAGCAGGTGCCATGGGTTGGCTGACTGAGATGACCGCTGGTAGATGCACCACCAGCTGTACCCCTCCCCACCCCACTGTGCCATCGCCACCACCGTCACCGTCACGAGGCGAGAGCCACGGGCAACCCGTGCAAAGTTGCGGGTGGCTTTTGTTGTTGTTGTTGTTTATCGAGGGGAAGTTGCGTCAAAAAGTAGCGGCCAAGGAGGGCAGCAAGATGAGCGGAGGCAGGGACGGGAGGCCGAGAGGGAAGCCACCAAGGGGGTCACAGGGGAAGGGAGACGGAGCCCAGCCACGAGCTTTGTAGCTCATCGGATTCCTCCAGTGTCATTGAACACTCCGATTCTGAGGAGGGGAGATGAGATGGGGGCGAGAGGGTGAGAATGAGAGGGAGGGAGAGGAGGAATGCCTGGGCTATGATGTGGGAGTGTGAGGGTGGGGGGTGTCGTAGTTAAAATAAAAAAAATAGAAACAGAAAAAGAGAGGGGAAGAGAGAGGGAGGAGAGGGAGGGGAGAGACTTTGAAAGAGATGCTGTCACTTCTGGAGGTAACTTTATATCGTCAATAGTGAAATGCCATAATGTTGCAAAATGTGTCCAATGTAAAACTCGTTGGCTGTGTCGGGTGGTGGCGGGTTTAACGACACACGTTCACATCCACGCGATCTCACCCGGACACGCCGTCGTCGCGTGGAGCCACCACGCGGAGGTCGTCCGAGTGCCGTGACTCACCATGTTGTGGCCGTGATGCTGGGTGGTGGTGGTGGTNGCGGCGGTGGTGGTGGCGGTGGTGGCGGCGGTGGTGGTGGCGGTGGTGGCGGCGGTGGTGGTGGTGGTGGTGGCGGCGGTGGTGGCGGTGGTGGTGGCGGCGGCNGTGGTGGCGGTGGCGGCGGTGGTGGCGGCGGTGGTGGCGGCGGTGGCGGTGGCGGCGGTGGTGGCGGCGGTGGCGGTGGTGGCGGTGGCGGTGGTGGTGCAGGTGGCGGTGGTGGCGGTGGAGAAGGGAGGGGTGCTGATGGTACGTGGTGGTGCACAGGGTGCTGATGGTGTGCCGTGGTGACAGGGTGCTGATGTGTACGTGTCGGAAGTGACAGGGTGCTGATGGTACGGCCGTGAAGTGCACAGGGTGCTGATGTGTACGTGGTGGTGACAGGGTGCTGATGGTCGTGGTGGTGACGGTGTTGATGTGGTGCCGGAAGTGCACAGGGTGCTGATGGTGGCCGTGGTGAGGGTGTTGATGTGTACGTGGTGGTGCACAGGGTGTTGATGGTCGTGCCGGAAGTGACAGGGTGCTGATGTGTACGTGCCGTGGTGACAGGGTGCTGATGGTACGGTCGTGAAGGCAAGGGTGCTGATGTGTACGTGTCGTGAAGTGCACAGGGTGCTGATGTGTACGTGCGTGAAGTGCACAGGGTGCTGATGTGTACGTGTCGTGAAGTGCACAGGGTGCTGATGTGTACGTGTCGTGAAGTGCACAGGGTGCTGATGTGTACGTGTCGTGAAGTGCACAGGGTGCTGATGTGTACGTGTCGTGAAGTGCACAGGGTGCTGATGTGTACGTGTCGTGAAGTGCACAGGGTGCTGATGTGTACGTGTCGTGAAGTGCACATGGTGCTGATGTGTACGTGTCGTGAAGTGCACAGGGTGCTGATGTGTACGTGTCGTGAAGTGCACAGGGTGCTGATGTGTACGTGTCGTGAAGTGCACAGGGTGCTGATGTGTACGTGTCGTGAAGTGCAC
>MU249615.1:1366805-1459454 GCA_018977245.1 Lethenteron camtschaticum
TGTGTATGCGTGTGTATGCGTGTGTATGTGTGTATGCGTGTGTATGCGTGTGATGTGTGTATGCGTGTGTATGCGTGTGTATGCGTGTGTATGCGTGTAGGTGTGTGTAGGTGTGTGTGTGTGTGCGTGTGTAGGTGTGTAGGTATGCGTGTGTATGCGTGTGTATGCGTGTGTGTGTGTGTGCGTGCATAAGTGTGTGTAGGTGTGTGTGTGTGTAGGTGCGTGTGTGTGTGTAGGTGTGTGTAGGTGCGTGTATGTGGGGAGCGGTAGTGTAGCGTTAGCACGCTGCGCTATGAACCCGACGACACGGGTTCGATTCCCGCTCACGGCCAACACCAGTGACGCTTATCTGAACCGGTCCCGGGCCTCCCCTAGGTCGACTCAGCCTCAAATGAGTACCTGGTGCGGTGTGTAAACATTGCCACTAGGGAGACAAAGGCGGTCGGGCGTGGTGCTGGCCACCCACCCCTCGTGTACCGTTCCGGCCTTCATAGGTGCTCGCTAACAGCACTTGCCCCTACAGTCTGTTAAGGCTATATGGGGGATCTTTATCTTTGTATGTAGGGCGTGTATGTANGTGTGCGTGTGTGTAGGTGTGCGTGTGTGTGTGTAGTGCGTGTGTGTGTGTAGGTGCNTGTGTGTGTGTAGNTGCNTGTGTGTGTGTAGGTGCGTGTGTGTGTAGNTGCGTGTGTGTGTAGGTGTGTGTGTATGTGCGTGTGGGAGCGATAGTGTAGCGGTTAGCGCGCTGGGCATGAACCCGGCGACACGGGTTCGATTCCCGCTCACGGCCAACGCCAGTGACGATTATCTAAACCGGTCCCGTGCCTCCCCTAGGTCGGCTCAGCCTCAAATGAGTACCCGGTGTGTAAACATCGCCGCTAGGGAGACAAAGGCGGTCGGCGTGGTGCTGGCCACCCACCCCTCGTGTGCAGTTCCGGCCTTCATAGGTGCTCGCTAACAGCACTTGCCCCTACAGTCTGTTAAGGCTATACGGGGATCTTTGTCTTATCTTTGTATGTGCGTGTAGGTGTAGGTGTNTGTGTGTGTAGGTGTGTGTGTGTGTGCTTATGACCGGCTCCAGTTTAACAGCAGAGTCTCACTCCGAATCAGTCGAGCGGCAATATATTTTCATCGTAACGCTGTGTGGAAGCTACCTGGTCTGTCGCTCCGCACGAAGCTTCAGGTCTTCTCGGCCACGGTCTTCCCTCCCTTCTCTACGCTTGCGAAACGTGGACCCCCCTAATGGAGCATCTTCGCCGGTTGGAAACATTTAGGCTGGCCTGCCTACGATCCATCCTGGGTTTAACCAGGCTGGATTGTGTGAGGAGCTCACAAGTCCTTGAAAGATCTGGGCAAAGTCCCATCAGTGAGCTCCTCCGGCAGGCAAGGCTGCGTTGGCTGGGTCATGTAGCCCGCATGCCCAGCCACCGCATGCCTAAACAGCTTTTGTTCGGCCGGATCGAGGGGCTAAACGGGCGCGCATGGTCTAGAGAAGAGATGGAGTGATGTGGTACAGGAGGATGTGGAGCTGAGTGGACTTGCCGATGACTGGTACCAGCGGTGTCAAGATCGGCCTCAGTGGAGGAGGCTCGTGAAGGACGCTACTGGGCAGTTGGAGGCAANGGCGGAGGAGCGACGGTCACAACAACGAGCGGAGCGCCGGGTGGCTAAAGCACAGGAAGTTGGTACAGTAGGGGCACAGGTGGTGCATCAGCCAGTCATCTCGGTCAGTCGACCCGTGGCACCTGGGTCTGCCCCGTGACCTCCTGCCAGCGGGGTTCGACACTTCACGTGGCCTCAAGGTGCACTTGGCCTGGCACAAGCGTCGTGGTGACGTCACCGCCACTTAGTGGCGAATCGCGGTTGTTGTGGTTGTTGTGTAGGTGTGTGTGTAGGGGAGTCTGAAACATTCAGGCCGGCCCTGCCGTACGGTCCCACCCTGCGTGGTTTATCCTGCAGACGCCGAGGATTGTGTGAGGAGCTCACAGATGGTGGAGAGACCAATGATTGTCGTTCCTTCCCCTCGCACCTCCCCAGACGCTGCATGGCCAAGCAGCTTCTGTTTGGCGGATAGAGGGGGCTAAACACGGCTGGAGAAGAGATGGGGCTGATGCGGTACAGACACGTGGAGCGGACGACCGGTCCAGCGGTGGCAAGATCGGCCTCTACGGAGGCGGCTCGTGAAGGACGCTGCTGCTACTGGGCAGTTGGAGGCAGCCGTCCTTCAACATTGCGGAGGGCAGAGGAGCGGCGCTCACAACAACGGACGGAGCCCCGGGCCGATAAAACGCAGCGAGTTGGTGCCGTGAAGGGATCACATTCAACGCGTGGCGCCCGGGTCTGTCCCGCGAGCTCGCACCCGCGGGGAGCCTTGTACACTTCACGTGGCCTCGAAGTGCACTAGCCTGGCACATGCCCTGTGGTGACGTCACCGCCACTTCGTGGCGAATGGCGGCTGCTGTTGGGTGGGGGAGCCGTGGCGCAGGGGTTAGCGCGCTGCGTTACGAACCCGAGTTCGATTCCCGCTCACTACCAACAGCGGTGACGAACGTCTGTAACCGCGTAGGTCGACTCGGCCTTAAATGAGTACCTGGTGCGCTGTGCATGGAGCATCCGGCGCTGGGAAGACAAAGGCGGCAACTTGACGCGAATCGTATTCAAGATGTGTGTTGAACTTCTATCGCACCGTACGTAGCCAAATAAAGGGGGTGACTATTCAATTCATGGTGATGTACTGATGATGATGATTATGTAACGGATGTTGTTTGCACCTCCATCAGCACTCTGGTTGGTGTGTAATTGTCTCCGAGGGAGGGGAGGGGTGGGGGTAGTGGTGGGGGTGTGGGGGAGGTTTAGATGATAATGGAAATGACTGTGAAAATCGTTTCGGATGATGATGATGATGATCATGGAAATGACTGTGAACATTGTTCGGATGATGGTGACGATGATGGAAATGACTATGAAAATCGTTTCGGATGATGGTGATGATGATGATGGTGATGGAAATGACTGTGAAAATCGTTTCGGATGATGGTGATGATGATGATGGTGATGGAAATGACTGTGAAAATCGTTTCGGATGATGGTGATGATGATGATGATGGAAATGACTGTGAAAATAGTTTCGGATGATGATGATGATGATTCTGATAATGGAAATGACTGTGAAATTGTTTCGGATGATGGTGACGATGATGGAAATGACTATGAAAATCGTTTCGGATGATGGTGATGATGATGATTCTGGTGATGGAAATGACTGTGAAAATCGTTTCGGATGATGGCGATGATGATGATGATGAAATGACTGTGAAAATCTTTCGGATGATGGTGATGATGATGATTCTGGTGATGGAAATGACTGGAAAATCGTTTCGGATGATGGTGATGATGATGATGGAAATGAGTGGAAAATCGTTTGGATGATGNTGATGATGGTGATGGAAATGACTGTGAAAATCGTTTCGGATGATGGTGATGATGATGATTCTGGTGATGGAAATGACTGTGAAAATCGTTTCGGATGATGGNGATGATGATGATGATGGAAATGACTGTGAAAATCGTTTGGATGATGATGATGATGANTCTGGTGATGGAAATGACTGTGAAAATCGTTTCGGATGATGATGATGATGGAAATGACTGTGAACATTGTTTCGGATGATGGTGACGATGATGGAAATGACTATGAAAATCGTTTGGATGATGGTGATGATGATGANTCTGGTGATGGAAATGACTGGAAAATCGTTTGGATGATGATGATGATGATCTGGTGATGGAAATGACTGATGAAAATCGTTTCGGATGATGGTGATGATGATGATGGTGATGGAAATGACTGGAAAATCGTTTCGGATGATGGTGATGATGATGATGATGGAAATGACTGTGAAAATCGTTTGGATGATGATGATGATGATGATGGAAATGACTGTGAACATTGTTTCGGATGATGGTGACGATGATGGAAATGACTATGAAAATCGTTTGGATGATGGTGATGATGATGGAAATGACTGTGAAAATCGTTTCGGATGATGGTGATGATGATGATTCTGGTGATGGAAATGATGAAAATGTTTCGGATGATGGTGATGATGATGATGATGGAAATGACTGATGAAAATCGTTTGGATGATGATGATGATGATGATTCTGTAATGGAAATGACTGTGAACATTGTTTGGATGATGGTGACGATGATGGAAATGACTATGAAAATGTTTCAGATGATGGTGATGATGATGATTCTGGTGATGGAAATGACTGTGATAATGTTTCGGATGATGGNGATGATGATGATGATGGAAATGACTGTGAAAATCGTTTGGATGATGATGATGATGATGATTCTGATATGGAAATGACTGTGAACATTGTTTCGGATGATGGTGACGATGATGGAAATGACTATGAAAATCGTTTGGATGATGGTGATGATGATGATTCTGGTGATGGAAATGACTGTTAAAATCGTTTCGGATGATGGTGATGATGATGATTCTGGTGATGGAAATGACTGTGAAAATCGTTTGGATGATGGTGATGATGATGATGATGGAAATGACTGTGAAAATCGTTTCGGATGATGATGATGATGATGATTCTGATATGGAAATGACTGTGAACATTGTTTCGGATGATGGTGACGATGATGGAAATGACTATGAAAATGTTTCGGATGATGGTGATGATGATGATTCTGGTGATGGAAATGACTGTGAAAATCGTTTGGATGATGGTGATGATGATGATTCTGGTGATGGAAATGACTGNGAAAATCGTTTGGATGATGGTGATGATGATGATGATGGAAATGACTGTGAAAATCGTTTCGGATGACGATGATGATGATTCTGATGATGATAATGATTTGGAAGATGTCGATAATCACATGATGAGATTATTATAGTATTGTTTCGAATATGGNTGATGGTGATTCGGACGATGGTGGTGATTGTGTTGATGATCATAATAACTGCGACGGTGATAATTAAATAACCAATGACTAGGACATTGCTCTCGCATCATCGCAACAGCGGCGCACATCATCACCAAGAGCACCATCATCAACATCACCATCACCAAGAGCACCATCATCAACATCACCATCACCAGAGCACCATCATCAACATCACCATCAGAANCATCATCACCACCATTAATCACCACTACCAACATCATTACCACCACCATCATGANTCACAANTAATNAAATAATNAAAATNAAACNTAATCAAAATAATTCTCACCACAACNCAGCACCACCCCACTCTGNCCGTCAAGTANACACNAGTAGACANAGTCATGATCTTCACCATGAGGACGGCTGCTTGCGTTGTGGTCAATCNTGAGAATTATTTTATTATGTTTTATTTGATTATCACTACCACCATCANTCACAAGCTTTACGANACACCANCATCATGATCACCAATATGATCATTATCATGATCCTTATCATCATTATCACNACCACCATCATCACCACCATTACGACAATCATGATCACCATCATAGTCATCATCATTATCATCACCACCATCACCACACCCACCATCATCACCACTATCACCAACATCAGCATCACCATCATGGTCATCATCATTATCATCACCACCATCACCACACCCACCATCATCACCACTATCACCAACATCAGCATCACCATCATGGTCATCATCATTATCATCACCACCATCACCACACCCATCATGAGCACCATCATGATAACCATCATCACCACTATCACCATCATCATCATTACCGACTCAAAACTTTCGTGACTGCAGGAATTTTCTTTGGTTCTTTCGGTAAAGTCATGTTGATAGAAAAGTAATAATGATACTAATAAAGTGAATAAAAATTAAAATAAATGAAATAAAAAACACTAATGAAGACTGTAGTCTGCTTCTTAATCGGAGTGAGTGTACTGGCAGTCTATAAAGTAGATTGTAGCATGGTTATTAAGTTTGGTGAGTGTACTGGCAGTTTATAATGTAGATTGTAGCATGGTTATTGAGCTGGATGAGTGTACTGGCAGTTCATAATGTAGACGTATTCTTGGTTCTTTCGGTAATAAAATCAAATGAAAAAAAATCTATTTTTCGATCGCTTGTGTTGTGATCGAAACGTCGTGAATTTTTTCATTTTTTTATTTTCATTTTTTTTCATTACCGAAAGCACCAATAATAAGTAGTCTACATTATAGACTGCCAGTACGCTCACTCCTTTTAATAACCATTGCTAAAGTCTATATTATAGACTACCAGTACACTCACCAAACTTAATAACCAGGCTACAGTCAACATTATAGACTGCCAGTACACTCACTCCGATTAAGAACCAGGCTAAAGTCTACATTAGTGTTTTTATTTTTTTATTCACTTTATTTTTATTATAATTTCTCTATCTACGTGACTTTACCGAAATAACCAAAGAATATCATGATCACCATCATAATAACCATCATCAACATGACCACCATCATGAGCACCATCATCATCACCATCATGATCATCATCACTACCATGGTTATCATCATCACCACCATAACCACCTCCATCATGATCACCATGACCTCCATCATGATCACCATGACCACCATCATCACCACTATCACCATCATCACCACCACCATCAAAATCACCACCATCATCATTACCATAATCGTCATCCATTACTCGTGCCCGCTCCCAATGGCCAATTAAGGTGGGGGGAGGGGGTGTGGTGGGGAGGGGGCGGGGAATCGCCCATCCTGCGCCTGAGCACGTGTCCGGCTCTCTCCATCACCTCATTACGTCATTCCAATTCACACACAACACGACAAAACCCGGCGCGGCAGCCCGGGGACATCGCGGAGCGGAGCGACATTGGGCGAAGGCGCGCGGGGAGGGCGGGGGGGTGGAGGATTGCGGGGTGGAGGGTGGACGCTGGATTATGGATTGGAGGAGGGAGAGAGGAGACGAGGTGGGGAGGGAGAGGGGGAGGGAGAGAGGAGAGGGGGTGGGGAGGGAAATCCGGAGAGGATAGACGAGGGGTGGGGGGAGAAGCCAAGAAAAAAAAATCCCCCTCTCAAAAAACCCGAAGCGGATTATCCGCGTTCGCCGTCACCCGGAGCGCGATTGAAAATCTCTCGCCCCGCTGCTGTGGCCGGTAGAAGCACTCGGCGGCAGTAGCAGCAGCATCATCATCATCAGCTGCAGCAGTCGCTTCATGAGCATCATGCGGGCGCCGGGTCGGACCCCAGCGCCCCGTAGCATCATCAGCAACGCCGCCGCCGCCAGCACCACCGCCACCACAGTCACTGTTACCATCATCAGCAGCAGCAGCACACCTTCACCTTCATCATCTCCCGCGGCGACGGCGGCGGAGGCGGAGAATCGGTGGCAGCATCATCGGCAGCAGCGTTAAAACTAGCACCATCAGCATCATCAGCAGTGTCATCGGCAGCAGCAGCATCATCATCAGCAGTATCATCATCATCAGCAGTATCGGCATCAGCAGGACTGGCGCTCCTGGCAGAAGTCGTTGGGCGGCAGTGCTGGCTGGCAGCGCGAGGCATCGGCAGTCGACACCACCACCACACCGCCACCAACGCCAACTCCAAGGGCAGCAGCAGCAGCGGTGCAGCAATGAGCAGCTGCAGGTACAACGGGGGTGTCATGAGGCCCATGTGCAACTCCAGCGTGGCGAGGAAGGGCGAGTGTCTGAACCAGGATCCAGAAGCGCAGAGACTCCAGCCAGAACTCGTGGCTTCTCAGTCGCCGGTGGTGTCGAGTGGTGACTCGGGTGGTGGTGGTGGTGGAACAGCAGCAGCGGCCGTGGGTGGCAGGATCGAGCAGACGAACCCCATTCGCCACCAGCAGCAGCAGCGGCGGCGGCTACCGGGCCCTCGTCGAGGTCCGTGTCGATCTCGAAGGAGGAGAAACCCAAAAAACACAACATCGGCTACCGCCTGGGACTCCGGCGGGCGCTCTTCGAGAAGCGGAAACGGCTGAGCGACTACGCGCTCATCTTTGGCATGTTCGGCATCGTGGTGATGGTGATCGAGACGGAGCTGTCGTGGGGGGTCTACACCAAGGTGAGACGCCGACCTGCCTGGGCGATAGTCGTGGTGTTGGTGGTGGCGGTGGTGGCGGTCGTGGTGGTGGTGCTGGTTGTGGTTGTGGTGGTACTGATACTGGTGGTAGTGCTGCTCGTGCTGGGGGGTCTACACCAAGGTGAGACTCCTGCCTGCCTGGGCGCTGGTCGTGGTGGCGGTGGTGGCGGTCGTGGTGGTGGTGCTGGCGGTTGTTGGTGGTGGAGTCTTGGTGGTGCTGATGCTAGTCGTGGTGGTGCTGGAGGTGCTGGTTGTGGTGGTGCTGATCGTGGAGCTGGTGGTCGTGGTGCTGGTGGTGGTGGTCGTGGTGCTGGTGGTCGTGGTGCTGGTGGTGGTCGTGGTGCTGGTGGTGGTCGTGGTGCTGGTGGTGGTGCTGGTGGTTGTGCGGGTGATGGTGGTTGTGGTGATGCTGGTGGTGGAGTCTTGGTGGTGCTGATGCTAGTTGTGGTCGTGCTGGTGGTGGTGGTGGTCGTGGTGGTGGTTGTGGTGCTTGTGGTGGTAGTGCTGGTGGTGGTGGTGATGTTGGCGGTTGTTGGTGGTGGAGTCTTGGTGGTGCTGATGCTAGTCGTGGTGGTGCTGGTTGTGGTGGTACTGATACTGGTGGTGGTGCTGGTGGTAGTGCTGGTCGTGGTAGTACTGGTCGTGGTGGTGGTCGTGCTGGTGGTGGTAGTACTGGTGGTCGTGGTGGTGTTGGTCGTGGTCGTGTGTGTGGGAGCGGTGGTGTAGTGGTTAGCGCGCTGCACTACAAACCCGGCGACCCGAGTTCGATTCCCGCTCACGGCCACCGAGACGAGTGATGACTATCTGAAGCGGTCCGTGTCATGCGCACATGACGACATCTAAAGACAAAGATGAGCCCCACTCCCGTGTAGCCTTTAAAGACTGTTGGGGCAAGTGCTGTTAGTAGCGAGTGGAACCTATGAATGCCGGCAGGGCACACGAGGGGGTGGGTGGCCAGCAACACGCCCGACCACCTTTGTCTCCCCAGTAGCGATGTTTACGCACCGGGTACTTATTTGAGGCTGAGTCTACCTAGGGAGGCCCAGGACCGCTTCACCTAATCGCCACTGGTGTTGGTGGCCGTGACCGGGAATCGAACTCGGGTCGCCCGGTTTCAGTAGCAAAGCGCGCTGTGTCTGTGTGGGGAGCGGTGGTGCTTCGGTTAGCGCAATGCGCTCGAACCCGGCGAGCCGAGTTCGATTCCCGCTCACGTTCAATACCAGTGATTATTATCTGAACCGGTCCTGGGCTTCCCTAGGTCGGCTCCGCCTCAAATACGTACCTGGTGCGGTGTATAAATATCGCCACTGGGGAGACAAAGGCGTCGGGCGTGATGCTGGCCACCCACCCCTCGTGTGCCGTGTCGCCCAACAGTCTGTCGTGTTACACTGACGGCAGTTGTCGCACTGACGCACTCATACAAGGTCACACACACACACACGTGGATATGTCCAGACTCACACAGACTCACACAGACTCACACAGACTCACACAGACACACACAGACACACACAGACACACACAGACACACACAGACACACACAGATACACACAGACACGTGGATATGTCGAGACTCACAGAGACACAAGGACACACACAGACACGCACACGTGATTGTCAAGACTCACAGAGATACAAGGACAAAGATCCCCATATAGCTTAACAGACTGTAGGGGCAAGTGTTGTTAGCGAGCACCTATTAAGGCCGGCACGGAGGGGTGGTGGCCAACCCACGCCGGCCGCTTGTCTCCCTAGCGGCGATGTTTACACATCGCACCAGGTACTCATTTGAGGCTGAGTCGACCTAGGGGAGGCCCAGGCCGGTTCAGATAATCGTCACTGATGTTGGCCGTGAGCGAGAATCGAACCTGGGTCGCCAGGTTCGTAGTGCAGCACGCTAACCGCTACACTACCCCACACAGAGCGACACACACACAGAACACACACACACAGAGACAACCACAGAGACACACACACACAGACACACACACAGAGACACACACACACAGAGACACACACACACAGACTCAGAGACACAAGGTCAAATGCAGTCTTCGCATCAGAGTCACGCGGTGGTCACCTAGGTGAGTGGATCCGCTGCTCCATCGCATAAAACAAAAGTCGCACACGCATTGGCCCCGCTCCACGCGCCCAGTCAGGCACCCAGTCGGGCACCCAGTCGGGCACCCAGTCGGGCACCCAGTCGGGCACCCAGCCGGGCACCCAGCCGGGCACCCAGTCAGGCACCCAGTCGGGCACCCAGTCGGGCACCAGTCGGGCACCCAGCCAGGCACCCAGTCGGGCACCCAGTCAGGCACCCAGTCGGGCACCCAGTCGGGCACCCAGTCGGGCACCCAGCCGGGCACCCAGTCAGGCACCCAGTCGGGCACCCAGTCGGGCACCCAGTCGGGCAGCCAGCCAGGCACCCAGCCAGGCACCCAGTCGGGCACCCAGTCGGGCACCCAGTCGGGCACCCAGTCGGGCACCCAGTCGGGCAGCCAGCCAGGCACCCAGCCGGGCACCCAGTCGGGCACCCAGTCGGGCACCCAGCCGGGCACCCAGTCAGGCACCCAGTCGGGCACCCAGTCGGGCACCCAGTCGGGCAGCCAGCCAGGCACCCAGCCAGGCACCCAGTCGGGCACCCAGTCGGGCACCCAGCCGGGCACCCAGTCAGGCACCCAGTCGGGCACCCAGTCGGGCACCCAGTCGGGCAGCCAGCCAGGCACCCAGCCAGGCACCCAGTCGGGCACCCAGCCGGGCACCCAGTCGGGCACCCAGTCGGGCACCCAGTCGGGCACCCAGCCGGGCACCCAGCCAGGCACCCAGCCAGGCAGCCAGCCAGGCAGCCAGTCAGGCACCCAGTCAGGCACGCACAAGGTCACCCAGTCACGAAGTCGTAACTTGCATGGCTACTCCGTCGTGCGCACAGTCACGCACAGGCAATCTGACGCGCGTCTAAAAACAAAGACAAAGATGCCCCCGTGTGTCGTCGTTAACAGACTGTAGGGGCAAGTGCTGCTAGCGAGTGGCACCTGTGAAGGCCGGCACGGCACACGAGGGCTGGGTGGCCAGCGCCACGCCCGGCCGCCTTTGTCTTCCCGAGTGGCGACGTTTACGCACCGCGCAAGGCACTCGTTTGAGTGCCCAGGACCGTTTCAGATTGTAGTCGCTGGTGTTGGGAATCGATCTCGGTCGCCGGGTTCGTGTTTACCTCGTGCTCCGTACGGTGCGAAAGAAGTTCTCGGCACATACACACAGCGCGCTATCCACCGCACGACCTCTGCACAACCACAGTCGTACGCGATCACACACACACAGTGACACACACACACACAGTCACTTTGACACACACACACACAGTCACTTTGACACACACACACACACAGTCACTTTGACACACACACACAGTCAATTTTACACACACGGAGTCACTTGATACACACAGTCACTTTGACACACACACACTCACACGCACACACTGTCACTGACACACACACAGTCATGCACACACACACACACACTGCCACACGCACACAGTCACACACACACATTATAACAGGCGCACCATCACACGAGGACGAAGATCCCCGTTCAGGCAACCTAGTGGTGACACCTTAGCGTGTGTGAGTGTGTGTGGAGTTGTTGTTTATTTGTGTTGGCGTGGAGCGGCGGTGTCGCGTTAGACACCCCGACAGTCTGACGAGGCTATCCGGGGGTCTTTGTCTTTGATGGGGAGCGGTGGCGCAGGGGTTAGCGCGCTGCGCTACAAACCCGTCGACCCAAGTTCCAGTCACGCTGACGGTCACCAACTTTCTGTGAGGAATTTCTAAACCGTTCCTGGGCCTCCTCTAGGTCGACTCGGCCTAAAAATGCGTAGCCCAGTGCGGTGTGTCAACATCGTCCATGGGTGTGGTGCTGGCCACCCACCCCCTCGTGTGCCGTGCCGAACTTTATAGGTGCTCGCTAACAGCACTTGCCCCTACAGTCTGTTGAAGGCTATACGGAGGGTCTTTGTCTTTGTGTGTGCGTGGGAGCGGTGGCGCAGTGGTTGACGTGGGGCGCGACTCGAGTTCGATTCCCGCCTCACGGCCAACATCGGTGACGAATATCTCAACTGCGTCTGGGCATCCCACAGGTCTACTCGGCCTCAAATCGAGTGCCTGCTTGCGAGGTGTGTAAACATCACCCCTGGCCATATCGCCCCCTGTGTGCCCTTCAGGTATTAATAGGTGCTCGCTGATAGTCTATCACAGGCTACACGGGGAGCTTTGTCTGTGTGTAATACGTGTGCGTGTGTGCATGTGTGTGTGTGTCTCTTTGTGTGGGGAGCGGTGGTGTAGCGGTTAGTACGCTGCGCAATGAACCCGGGGACCCGAGTTGGATTCCCGCTCACGGCCAACACCAGTGACGATTTTCTGACCCGGTCCTGGGCCTCCCCTAGGTCGGCTCGGCCTCAAATGAGTACCTGGTGCGGTGTAGTAAACATCGCCACTGGGGAGACAAAGGCGGCCGGGCGTGGTGTCGCCACCCACCCCCTCGAGTGCCGTTCCGGCCTTCATCGGTGCTCGCAAACAGCACTTGCCCTGCCGCCTGTTCAGGCTACACGGGGGATCTTTACCTTTTGTTTGTAAGTTGTGTTTTGGCGTCTTGCACGGGCGGCACGGGGCGCTTCTCGCTGCCGCTGGGCTGTCGCGGCAAAGGCAAAGGTCACCCGTGTAGCCTTCAGCGGACCGCTGGGGGCAAGTGCTGTTAGCGAGTTTCGCCTGCGTGGAGGTGCCGGTCACGGCGCACGAGGGGGGGGGGGGGTCAGCGCCACGCCCGCGGGGGGGGGGCTTTGTCTCCCGAGTGGCGATGATTGCACTCGCATCGGGTACATATTTAAGGCTGAGTCGATCTAGTGGAGGGCTTAAGATCGGGAGTCGAACTCGGGTCGCCGGGTTTGGAGCGCAGTGCGCTCACCCACTTCACTACCGCTCCTCATACCAAAGAAGCAAAGATCCCCCGTATAGCCTGTAACAGACACGGGGCAAGTGTTGTTAGCGAGCACCTATGAAGGCCGGCACGGCGCACGAGGGAGTAGCCATCCAACATCATGCTCGGCCGCCTTTGTCTCCCTAGTGGCGATGTTTACACACCGCACGAGGTACTCGCTCGACACGCGAGTTCACATTCACGAAGTTCGACTTGCAGCCGCTCCGTCACACACGCAGTGTCACGGCGTTAACGTCCCAGGTTTACAAGACAAAGATCCCCGTATAGCCTTCATAGACTATTGGGGCAAGTGCTGTGTAGCGAGCAGCACCTATGAAGACCGGCACGAGGGCGTGGGTGTGGCCGTCACCACGCCCGGCCGCCTTTGTCTCCCCAGTGGCCATGTTTACACATCGCTACAGCGGGTACTCATTTGAGGCCGAGTCAACCTAGGGAGGCACAGGACCGTTTCGGATAATCGTCAGCGGTGGTTGATGGCCGTGAGCTGGAATCGACTCTTAGGGTAGCGAGCCCCCGCAGTTTCAGTGCCACACGACAACCGAAATTCGCCACTAGTGGCGGTGACGTCACCGTGGCGCTCGTGCCAGGCTAGGTACACTTCGAGGCCACGTGGAAGTGTCGAATGCTCGCTGGCAGGACAGACCCAGGCGCCACGGGTCGACCGACTGAGATGGCTGGCCAATGCGCCTGCCTTGTTCCCCACTGTGCCAACTCGCTCCGTTTTAGCCGCCACGGCGCTCCGCTCGTTGTTGTGAGCGTCGCTCCTCTGCCCTCCACTGTTGCTGGAGGGCGACTGCCTCCGACTGCCCAGTAGCAGCGTCTCTCACGAACGTCCTCCACAGCGGCCGATCTTGACACCGCTGGTACCGGTCTTCGGCAAGTCCACTCAGCGACACATCGTTCTGTACGTACCACATCAGCCAACAGAAGCTGCTTGGGCATGTGGGACACATGACGCAGCCAGCGTGGCTTCGCCTGCCAGAGGCGCTCATCGATGGGACTGTGTCCAGATCTTTTAATGATCCGTGAGCTCCTCACACAATTCCAGCCTGCAGTTTAAACCCAGGATGGATCGTAGGCGGGACATCCTGAATGTGTCAAACCGGCGCAGATGGTCCATTAGAGGGCTCCACGTTTCGCAAGCGTAGAGAAGGGCGGACATGACCGTGGCCGAGATGACCGAAGCTTCGTGCGGAGCGACAGACCAGGTAGCTTCCACACGACAGCGTTACGCAGCGATGAAGAGATGACACAAACAATCTCTCTGGCACACAGAATCAGATGATGTATTCTTACTGGAAGAATCCGATGAGCTATAAAGCTATTTCACAAATGTCCACGATGGGAGTGCAAAGTATAGGGAAGGTAAACAAGTCACTTAAACATATATGCAAATAAATTTCATTTTTTTTTATCTTAGAAAGTAAATGAACTTATTTATCAGACGCGACCTTGCCATCACTAATGGTAGCTCACAAAGTGGCTGATCACGTGGACATTATAGCAGAGAATAATCTCAATAGTCGCACATGAACTCGTCGTCAATACGACGCATTTCTATTTTCGCGATCTAGCCCGAGGAACAGACTTCCGAGCACCGAATGTCGAACTTGTTTCGCGCCGCACGGAGCCAAACGAAGGGGTCCGTGTTTAATTAACGGCGATTGTACTCACGATGATGATTGTGTTGCGATAGATAATGTCTGCACATGCTTCACCACTCGGGTTCGTGTGTACTTGGGAGGGGGTGGTGATGGTGGTGAGATGTCAGTCGTCACTGATGTTGCTGCGGCCAGGAATCGAACCCCCCTCCCCTGAGGTCATCACCAGGTTGAAGGTCGCAGGGCGCGCTGATCGCTGTGCCAACTGTGTCGTCTCACCACCACCACGACCACCACCACCACCACCACCACCACCACGACCACCACCACGACCACCACCACACCACCACGACCACCACCACGACCACCACGACCACCACGACCACCACCACCACGACCACCACAACCACGACCACCACGACCACTAAAACACAGTTGGCGTGTAGCGTAGTGTCGTTGTAACTGCGCTACTCTACGGGACGTCTAGAAAACAACAACAACCACCACCACGAGCAGCCGCAGCGGCGTCTAGAACATCGTCTGGCGCGCGTCGCGACGACGTACGAAGCTCTGCGAGCTGCATTGGTCTCGGGCTCGCCGAACTAAAACGTCGTCGCGAGGTCGCGCCAATCGCACACAAAGCGCCCTCGCTGATGTCGTCAAGGAGGATGAACCATCGTCATCACGCCAACTTCGCTCAGCAGCGGCAGCAGCGGCAGCGACTTGGCTGCTGCCCATCGCACGAAGACGGCGGTCGCCGCGTGGCGCTTTCGGACGTGCTGCTTTTGCGGCCGTCTGGAACGCTCTTCCCTGCCGGTATCAGTGAAGCCACCGGAGCTGTGTGCACTTTTAAAGCAGCAGCATCATCATCGAGATTGACGAACTCATTTCTTTACAACGGCTTTGTGTGTTTAGTTTGTTGTCCACACGCCCGCACCTCCGATTTAGCTCGATTGGCAACGTACGGTGCGAAATAAGTTCAACATACGACGTACATACACGGAGCATGCGTGCCACAGCAATGCCCGTCTCGGTGCGCTGCCCGACTGTATCCCTCCTCCTCCTCCGGCCTGCACATCGACTCGCAGATTAAGCCGCCACAATGTTCCATGCCGAAGTCACGAGTTGCTCAACCCGTGACACAGTCCCCCCCCTCGTGTCCCCTCCTGCTTTGCGCGGGCGTCTGTCGCTCGCGAGCGCTCACAAAGACAAAGGTCCCCTCCCCCACGTATAGCCTTTAGCGAGCTCTTGGGGCAAGTGCTGTCAGACGACGGGGTGGAGGGTCGCCACCACGGCCCCGCGTGGCGCCCTCCAGCGCTGATGTGTCACGCTCGGCACCGGGTTGTGATTTTTTAACACCGAGTCGACCTGGGCGAGGTGCGGCACCTCGGTTCCTGTAATCACTCGCCGCCGCCGCCGCTGTTGTTGTTGTTGGACGTGGCCCGGAATCGAACTCGCTGCGCGAGCCACGGAAGGGTCCTCGCAACACGGAATGCACGCACGCACACGCACGCACACACACACGCACGCACACGCACGCGCACGCACACGCACACACACGCACGCACGCACGCACACGCACGCGCACGCACGCAGAGACTCGCGTTGAATGCCACTTAACAAAAAATAATAAATCTCCATTATTAGTAAATCTACTGCTGCGTGATGCGCTTCTCACGCCGCGCTGGGCATGGGTGTCGTCTGACCATACTTCACCACGCTGGTCGGCACGGGTCGGCTAGGTGGGGGCTGGGGTTGGGGGGGGGGACCCGTTGGAGGCGGGACCGGTTCGGATGTCACTCGCCCGCTCACGCTGACCCGCCGTGATCGGAATCGAACTCGGGTGGCCGGTTTGCGTGACGGCGCAGTGCGTTAACTACTGCGCCACCGCTCCACCGCATACAGCACTTGCATTAAGGGGGGGGGGGGGTAATTGCCTCCAGGGCAGCTGAGCGGCACTCCACTCCGTGATCTCCCGCCTCTCTCTCTCTCTCTCCAGGCGAGCTGCCTCCCAATTCGCACCTGAGTGTGCAGACACTCAGGCGCGACGACTCTACGAACCAAACGAGCACCTGGCGCGGTGTGTAAACATCGGCACCGGGAGACAAAGGCGGCCGGGCGTGGTGCTGGCCACACCCACCCACCCTCTCGTGTGCCGTGCCGGACTTCGTAGGTGCTACTCGCTAACAGCACTTGCCCCAACAGTCTGATAAGGCAATCCGGGGGGTCTTTATCTTCGAGAGGGAGCGGTGGCGCAGGGGTTGGCGCGCTGCGATACAAACCCGGCGACTGAGTTCCAGTCCCGCTCACGATCACCAACTTTCTGTGCGGAATATCTAAACCGTTCCTGGGCCTCCTCTAGGTCGACTCAGCCTCAAATGCGTAACCCGGTGCAGTGTGTCCACATCGTCACAAGGGCGTGGTGCTGGCCACCCACCCCCTCGTGTGCCGTGCCGAACTTCATAGGTGCTACTCGCTAACAGCACTTGTCCCAACAGTCTGTGGAAGGCTATACGGGGGTCTTTGTCTTTGTATGTGCGTGGGGAGCGGTGGCGCAGTGGTTGACGTGGGGCGCGACTCGAGCTCGATTCCCGCCTCACGGCCAACATCGGTGACGAATATCTCAACTGCGTCTGGGCATCCCACAGGTCTACTCGGCCTCAAATCGAGTACCTGCTGGCGAGGTGTGTAAACATCACCCCTGGGGAGATGAAAGCGGCCGGGCGGGCGTAGTCGTGGCCACATCACCCCCTCGTGTGCCGTGCCGGTATTAATAGGTCTTCGCGAAGAGTCTATCACAGGCTACACACGGGGGAGCACCGTCAAGGTCGGTTTGCTCGTGCGGTTGTGTGTACGTATATGTCTATGCCTCTGCGTGTGTGCACGTGTGTGTCTGTACACACGTGGCTCTGCGTGGGAGCGGTGGCGCAGTGGTTAGCACCAGCACGTGGTTGTCCGCTGACGGCCAACGTCGGCGACGGATCCTGCATCTGAACCCGTCTCTGCAGGGATTCGCCTAGGGCGACTCGGCCTTAAATGAGTTCGTGGTGCGGTGTGTAGACCTTTTGGCACCGCTGCTGCTCGCCAACAGCACTTGCTCCAGCAGCCCGTTAAGGCTATAGTAGTGTAGGAGTAGTGTAGGAGTAGTGTAGTAGTGTAGTGTAGTATAGTAGTAGTGTAAGTGTAGTAGTAGTAGTGTGTAGTGTAGTAGTAGGTAGTGTATGTAGTAGTATATAGTGTAGTGTAGTAGTATANTAGTGTGTAGTAGTGTAGTAGTAGTATAGTAGTAGTAGTAGTAGTAGTGTAGTAGTGTAGTAGTAGTGGGGGGGGGGGGGGGGGGGGTGTCTGCCGTCGACTTGCACACAAGTTCCGTTCCCGAGACCAGATCGTAAGTCGAGCAGTTCGTAAGTTGGAGACTCAAGAATGCACTGTTTCAAATGCCCATACGGCCAGTATTATGAAATGTGTTATGGTGCAATAAATGAAAGGGAAGCTTTGTTAGATTCATAAATAAGCAGAAATGTTGTCCATTTGCATGTAACACTGTAATAAACAATGTATAGTAAATAGAACACAAAATAAAGTAACATGGATAGAAGGAAATCTGTTTGATTTTCACTTACCTCGAGTCCCGATGCTGGCTTGCTTGTCGGAAGGGGCGTGATGAGTCCACAGACACACAGACAAACACACACAACAGCAACCGCCATTCGCCACTAAGTGGTGGTGACGTCACCACGACGCTTGTGCCAGGCCATGTGCACCTTGAGGTCACGTGAAGTGTCGAACGCCCGCTGGCAGGAGGTCACGGGGCAGACCCAGGTGCCACGGGTCGACTGACTGAGATGACCGAGATGACTGGCTGATGCACCACCTGTGCCCCCCACTGTGCCAACTTGCTGTACTTTATCCACCCGGCGCTCCGCTCGTTGTTGTGAGCGTCGCTCCTCCGCCCTCCGTTGTTGCTGGAGGGCGACTGCCTCCAACTGCCTAGTAGCGTCTTTCACGAGCCTCCTCCACAGAGGCTGATCTTGACACCGCAGGTACCAGTCATCGGAACGTCCACTCAGCTCCACGTCCTCCTGTACCACATCACTCCATCTCTTCTCTAGCCCGTGCCGCGCCCGTTTAGCCTCCTCGATCCGGCCGAACAAAAGCTGTTTAGGCATGCGGTGGCTGGGCATGCGAGCTACGCGACCCAGCCAACGCAGCCTTGCCTGCCGGAGGAGCTCACCGATGGGACTTTGCCCAGATCTTTCAAGGATTTGTGAGCTCCTCACACAATCCAGCCTGGTTAAACCCAGGATGGATCGTAGGCAGGCGAGCCTAAATGTTTCCAACCGGCGAAGATGCTCCATTAGTGGGGTCCACGTTTCGCAAGCGTAGAGAAGGGACGGAATGACTGTGGCCGAGAAGACTTGAAGCTTCGTGCGGAGCGACAGACCAGGTAGCTTCCACACAGCGTTACGCAACCGATGAAAATATATTGCCGCTCGACTGATTCGGAGTGAGACCTCTGCTGTTAAACTGGAGCCGGTCATAAGCACACTGCCCAGGTATGGGAAACTCTCCACTCTCTCCACTACTGCCCCATCACCGATTGGGAGTTGTGGGGGTGGAGTGTCCGATGGTACAAAATACCCAGGCAGGTGCTTCGTTTTGGTGGGGCTGATGGTAAGGCCCCACCTCTTAGTGGCACGCACAGACATACACACACACAGACAGACACAAAGACACACAGACATGCACACACACACACAAAGGCATAGACACATACACAAAGATACACACACGGGAACACGTGCACACAGACGTAGGCACACAAAAGATGCACCGTGTAGCCTTAACAGACTGTAGGGGCAAGTGCTTTTAGCGGGTGGCCAGCACCACGCCCGACCGGCTTTGTCTCCCTAGTGGCGATGTTTACACACCGCATCGGATACTAATTTGAGGCTGAGTCGACTTAGCGAAGGCCCAGGAACCATTTAGATAAGCATCACTGGTGTTGGTCGTGAGCGGAAATTTTACTCTGGTTTCTGGGTCCATAGCGCAGTGCGCTAACCGCTACACCACCGCTCCCTACACACACACGCACGGGGATATGCACGCGCACACACACACAAATACAGAACAAAGATCCCCATATAGCCTAAAACATACTGTCGGGGCAAGTGTTGTTAGCGAGCACCCACCCCTCGTGTGCCGTTCTGGCCTTCATAGGTGCTCGATAACAGCGCTTGCCCCAGCAGTCTGTTCAGGCTACACGGGGGATCTTTGTCTTTGTCTTTAGATGCACGTGGGGAGCGGTGGTGGAGCGTTAGCGCGCTACGCTTCATACCCAGTGACCCCAGTTCGATTTCCGCTCACGGCAACACCAATGACGATTATCTGAACCGGTGTTGGGCCTCCCCTAGGTCGACTCAGCCTAAAATGGGTACCTGGCGCGGTGCGTAAACGTTTCCACCAGAGAGACAAAGGCGGCCGGGCGTGGTGCTGGCCACCCACCCCTCGTGTGCCGTGCCGTCCTACTCGATAGCAGCACCTGCCCCTACAGTCTGTTGAAGGCTATACCGGGGTCTCTGTCTTTGTGTGTGAGTGGGGAGTGGTGGCGCAGTTGTTGACGTGGGACGCGACTCGAGTTCGATTCCCGCCTCAAGGCCAACATCGGTGACGAATATCGAAACTGCCTCTGGGCATCCCACAGGTCTACTCGGCCTAAATCGCGTGCCTGCTGTACGGGGGGGGGATAGTTTGTCTTGTGTACATGGCATGTGTGGGTGAGGCACGTGTGGAGCGGTGCCGCAGCGGTTAGCGCGTGCACTGTGCTAAGAACCAGGCGGGACCCGGTTCGATTCCCGCTCCACGACCAATACCGCGAACGGGAATCGTGAGCGAACACCTGAACCGGTCCTGGGCCCCCCTGGGTCGGCTCGGCTCAAATGAGTTCCCGGGGAGCGGTTCGGAGTCGGCGATCGACAGCGAGCGTGGACGCTGACCACCGCAGCGCCTCGTGCGCCGCTCCGGCATGAGGAGCTGGTGGTCTCTGACGGCACTTGCCCCCAAGCAGCCTGCTGCTTGTTGAAGGCCGCACGGGGAGGTGCGTGCGGGGTGTGTGGGTGTGTGGGTGGGTGGTGTGTGGGGTGGGTGGGTGGTGTGTGGGTGGGTGGGTGTGGGTGGGTGTGTGGGGTGGGTGGGTGGGGTGTGTGGGGTGGGTGTGTGGGTGGGTGTGTGTGTGTGGTGGTGTGTGGGGTGTNGGTGGTGTGGTGTGGGGGTGGGTGTGTGGGTGTGGGTGGGTNGGTGTGTGGGGTGTGTGTGGGTGGGTGTGTGGGGTGTGGGTGTGTGGGGTGTGGGTTGGGTGGTTGTTGTTGGGGTGGGGTGGGTGGGGGTGGGGTGGGTGTGTGGGGGGGTGTGTGGGGTGTGGGTNGGGTGTGGTGGGGTGGGTGGGGGTGTGGGTGGTGGGGTGGGTGTGTGGTGGGTGGGGTGGGTGGTGGGGTGTGGGTGTGGTGGGTGGGCTGCTTGGCGGGCAAGCGAGCGGGCGGGCCGCCACGGAAAGCGACTCGGGCAGCAGCCAGGCAGGCAGGCAGGCAGCCAGGCAGGCAGGCAGCCAGGCAGGCAGCCAGACAGCCAGGCAGGCAGCCAGGCAGGCAGGCAGCCAGGCAGGCAGGCAGCCACCGCCGCCACCGCGGCTGATGTCGCCATCGATCGAGCGCCGGTTCAACCCGGACCGCCGCTCTTCCCACCACCCACCCCGGGCCTGCCTCCCCCAACCGGTGGGCTAATCATCATTAAGGGCCGTGATCGATCCACTGCTGGATGAACCCCCCCCCCCACCGACTTTTACACCCCCTCCCAGTCCCCATCCCTCCCTCCCCCCGACCCGCGTGTTGCTCGACACGAGTTGGCCGGCTCGTTGACGGATGTCGCGGTCTCAATTTTGGGCAAATTCAAAAGAATAACACCGCGAACTACTCCGCTGGGGATTCCAAAAACCACAGTGGCAATCATCGCCCCCCCCCCCACTATCCCCCCCCCCACACATCCCCCCCCCGACCTCCCCCCACAGCTGATGGCCCAGACGGCCACGCCCCCCCCACACATCCCCTCCCCCCACTATTCCCCCCCCCACACATCCCCCCCCCCGACCTCCCCCCCCACTATCCCCCCCCACACATNCCCCCCCGACCTCCCCCCACTATCCCCCCCACACATCCCCCCCCCCGACCTCCCCCCACAGCTGATGGCCCAGACGGCCACGCCTCCCCGCCAGCCGCGTGCGCCATTCTTAAATTCCTGCAACGGTTTTGCTGTTCAAAAAGGCCCCAAAACAACAACAACCCCAAAACAATAACAACAACCCCAAACAATAACAACAACAACCCAAAACAACAACAACAACCCAAAAATAACAACAACAACCCCAAAACGGCGAGCGGCGAGCGACAACCAGCACCCTTAGTTGTCTCTCTCTCTCCAATTCGTCGCCATGCGATGAAGCACGGTTGGCTACGTACGGTGCGAAAGAAGTTCAACTCTTGCCACCGAGCGAGTTGAACTTCAGAATCTGAATTTCTATTTACACCGCAGGAGAAATACGATGAGCTATTAAGCTCTTTGTTTCCCACAAATGTCCAGTCAAGGGGCACGGGGTCAGAACGCGACAACAAACACGACGCAAACAACAGGGTAGGAGTGAAAAGTGTAACTTAAAATATGCAAATTAAACGAAACTTTTATATTTTATCTTATCAGCCAAAGGCGCACTGACCTCATTTCTCAGGGGCTTATCACGTGGGAATTTATGGCAACAAAAAAAATCTAAATAATATCAATGCATGCTGATTCTAAATGTGTAGGGAAACACCGGCGGCCCCTGATAACAAACATCCACGCGACCACGGGGAGAGAGACACGCGAACTCCAAATATACAGCAGGCGTCAGGGTCGGGATCGAACCCACGACCTCCTGTGTATCTGGCGAGGTAGTCAACATCTCCACCCGGTGCACAAACACTACGTTGGCCGCTCCGTGTTTGTGGACATTTGGAAATCCCTCCATCATCGATTTCCTCCCAATTCTCGCAATGACCTTGCCGGGATTAACAACTTGTGTACGGTTCGTATGCATGCTGAATTTAATTCGCCACCGCTCCGTTGATGCAATTTAAACTTGCGTTACTTATTTATTTAAGGGCGACACGGTGGTGTGATGTTAACTACCTCGCCTGGTGTACAGGAGGTCGTGGGTTCGATCCCGACCCTGAAGCTTGCTATATATTTGCAGTTTGCGTCTCTCTCTCATCATCATCACGGTGGCTAGGAGATGCTAACTACCTCGCCTGGTATACAGGAGGTCGTGGGTTCGATCCAGACCCTGACGCCTGCTGTATATATGTACTACTCTATTTATGAACATTCGGCTTACAATGTTTCAGAGATACGAACAAACCTGTCCGTATGTCCAATTGCTGGCATCTACACCTGCAGAACGTGAAGAACCCGTGGCATCTACATCTACAGAACATGAGGAACCAGATGCATCTACATCACATGAAGAACCAGTGGCATATATATATACAGGAGATTATACAACTTTTAAATCCATTCCCCGTGTTTTGTGTACACGCCGTACAAAGTGCTTGGAATCGACAGGCGTAAAGTTCGACTTACGAACGAATCGACTGACGAACAGACCTCTCGTAAATAAAGGAGTCTCTGTATTTGGCGTTTGCGTGTCTCTCTCTCTCTTCGTGGTCGCGTGGATTTTTCTCCGGGTCCTCCGGGTTTTCCCTTTACATTTAGAATTAAGGTCACGCGTTTAGATTATTTGGCTGCTATAAATGTTCACGTGATGATGATGAGCCACTTCGTTGAGCTGTCATTTGTGGTGCAGGTCCTTCTGAAAAAACGAGCTACACAGATCGTGGCGCCTTACCTNTGAAATTTAAACAAAAAGTAATATTTTTCGATTTAAAGCTTTCGTGACTGCAGGGATTCATCTTCTTGGTTCTTTCGGTAAAGTCACAGAAGGAAATAAAATAATGAAAATAAAACAATAAAATAATTCTCACGACGTTTCGGCCACAACGCAAGCAGCCGTCCTCAGGTGAAGAACAGGTCTGTCGGGAAGACATCGTCTGAAGTCTTTCCGACAGACCTGTTCTTCACCTGAGGACGGCTGCTTGCGTTGTGGCCGAAACGTCGTGAGAATTATTTTATTGTGTTTTATTTTATTATTTTATTATTTCCCTTCTACGTGACTTTACCGAAAGAACCATGAAGAAAATGTTAATAGTAAATAAACGCCACTCTTAAATGTAACACCTTGTAGGGCTTTCCGAGACCGGTTTTATGATTCACAATCGACTTTCTGGGTGAGATCGCACGTGGGTAGAATGTGTGTCGTGCACCCGCCTCCCCCCGACGCACGATCAACGTTGGATGAGTTTACGTTTTGAAAACATTGGGTGCTGCTGCTGCTGCGTTTGTGGCGGTGCACAAAGCACAGCCAACAACAGCAACAGTCAACTCAACACTTCCTGTGTCAACGACACGCACGTAACATCCCTTCGTGTGCTATGAAGAAGGGCTCGGGTCCGAAACGTCACCTCTTTATCGAGCAAGGTTATTGTAAGAACTTGTGGGGGAGGGGGGGGGGGGGGGGCAAAGTGGAACGGTGCGAGGGAAGTGGAAAGAGAAGTGAGGTGACCTGCGGGTGGTGAGTGACTGGGTGAGTGGGTAGGTGGGTGAGTGGTGAGTATTATGAGTGGGTGTGTGAGTGGGTGGGTGAGTGGGTGAGTGGGTGGGTGGATAAGTGACTGGTGAGTATTGTGAGTGGGTGTGTGGGTGGGTGAGTGACTGGGTGAGTGGGTGGGTGGGTGACTGGTGAGTATTATGAGTGGGTGTGTGGGTGGGTGAGTGACTGGGTGAGTGGGTGGGTGGGTGAGTGGTGAGTATTATGAGTGGGTGTGTGGGTGGGTGAGTGACTGGGTGAGTGGGTGGGTGAGTGGTGAGTATTGTGTGTGGGTGGGTGAGTGGGTGGGTGAGTGGGTGGGTGGATGAGTGACTGGTGAGTATTGTGAGTGGGTGTGTGGGTGGGTGAGTAACTGGGTGGGTGAGTGGGTGGGTGAGTGGGTGAGTGGGTGGGTGGATGAGTGACTGGTGAGTATTTGTGAGTGGGTGTGTGGGTGGGTGAGTGACTGGGTGGGTGTGTGGGTGGGTGAGTGACTGGGTGAGTGGGTGTGTGGTGGGTGGTGACTGGGTGAGTGGGTGTGTGGGTGGGTGAGTGACTGGGTGAGTGGGTGGGTGGGTGGGTGAGTGACTGGGTGAGTGGGTGTGTGGGTGGGTGAGTGACTGGGTGAGTGGGTGGGTGGGTGACTGGTGAGTATTTTGAGTGGGTGTGTGGGTGGGTGAGTGACTGGGTGAGTGGGTGGGTGAGTGGTGAGTATTTAAGTGGGTGAGTGGGTGGGTGAGTGGGTGGGTGGATGAGTGACTGGTGAGTATTTGTGGGTGGGTGAGTGGGTGGGTGAGTAGCTGGGTGAGTGGGTGGGTGAGTGGTGGGTGGATGAGTGAGTGAGTGGGTGGTGTCGCCATTGGTGTCCTACGCTAAGAACCCGGCAACCCGAGTTCGAGTCCAACACCCGTGACGATTATCTGAACCGGTCCTGGGCCTCCCCTAGGTCGACTCAGCCTCCAATGAGTACCTGGCGTAGTGTGTAAACATCGCTACTCGGCGTGGTGCTGGCCACCCGCCCCTCGCGTGCCGTTCGAGACTTCCATCGGTGCTCGGGAACCACTCGAACTGTCTGTTAAAGGGCTACACGGGGGTCTTTGTCGTTGTGAGTTAGTGGGCGAGTGGGTTAGTGGGTGAGTGGGCGCGTGGGCGAGTTGGTGAGTGAGTTAGTGGGTGAGTGAGTGAGTGTGTGAGTGGGCGAGTTGATGGGTGAGTTAGTGGGTGAGTGTGTGAGTGGGCGAGTGGGTGAGTGGGCGAGTGATTGTGTTGCCGTGGCCTGCATTGCGGTGGTGTGGACGAGACGTGTGCTCGCCTGCATGTGCTACCAGCTCGTGCCCTTCCCCCGCCCCTCCGGCTGGCTGCGTGCGCTGTGGAAGGTGGTCCACACGCACACACTGCAGCAGACTCAAGGTGGCCACCACCACCACCTCTTCTTTATCGCCCATCCCTCTCCTCTCGCTCGCCCCTCCACTCCTTCCCTCCTTCCCCTGTAGCACCTTTTATTGACCTCCCTCTAAGTTCCCCCCCTCGTCGCCGTCACTCATTCTCCACTCATTCTCGCCGTCACTCATTCCTCTCACTCCTCGCAGCACCGCCCCTGGCCTCTCCACCATCGCCTCGCGTCACCCGTCGTGTCGGCTGCGTCGAAGTCGCTCCATCCCCCCCTACCTCCCCCCCACCTCCTCCACCTCCCCCCCCACCTCCCACCTCCCACCCCCCCACCTCCCCACCTCCCCCACCTCCCCCCCACCTCCCCCCCACCCTCCCCACCTCCCCCACCTCCCCCACCTCCCCCCACCTCCCCCATCACCTCCCCCCCACCTCCCTCCCACTCCCCCACCATCCCCCCCCCCCCGACCCCCCCCCCCCCCCCCCCCCCCCCCCCCCCCCCCCCCCCCATNCCCCCCCCCCCACCTCCTCCCCACCTCCCACTCCACTCCCCCCCACCTACTCCCANCCCCACCCCCCACCTNCCCCACCTCCCACCTCCCCCACCCTCCCCACCTCCCTCCATCACTCCCCCACCCACTCCCCCATCACCTCCCCCCCTCTTNCCCCACCTCCTCCCCCACCTCCTCCTCCACCTCCCCTCCACCCCCACCTCCCCACCTCCCCCCCCACCTCCCCCCCCACTTCCCCCACCTCCCCCCCACCTCCCACCCCCCACCCCCACCCACCCCACTTCCCCCCCACCTCCCCTACCCCCCACCGCCCCCCCTCTTATAGCTCTTGTCACGTGTCCGGCCTCGACGCGGCACCACAAACGAATCGACGGGTTCCTCAGTAACCATGCGGCCTTCATAGTATTGATTTATATATAATGCGTCGACGTTTCGGGCAATGACCCTTTTTTCCATAGCCATGAGTGTGGTGAGTTTTGTTGTTGTTGAAGTGTGCTTGTGCACCACTCTGTGTGTAGGTCGACTCAGCCTAAAAAATGAGACAAAGGCGGCCGGGCGTGTGTTTGCCACCCACCCCTCGTGTGCCGTGCCGGCCTTCATAGCTGCTACTCGCTAAACAGCACTTGCCCTAACAGTCTGTTAAAGGCTATATGGGGGCATCTTTGTCTGTATGTAGAACTTCTTTCGCACCGTACGTAGCCAACCGTGATAATCGGATGATGATGATTTAAAAGTGGCGTAGCTCTCCAGTGCTGTCGAGTGCTGTGTGTTGTTCGTGACGTGATGCGTGTGTGTGCTGTGTGTGTGCTGTGTGTGTGCGCGCTATGTGTGTGTGTGCTGCGTGTCTGTGCTGCGTGTGTGTGTGCGTGTGTGTGTGTGCTGTGTGTGTGCGTGTGTGTGTGTGTGTGATGCGCTGTGTGTGTGTGTGCGGTGTGTGTGTGCGCTGTGTGTGTGTGTGCTGTGTGTGTGTGTTCTGTGTGTGTGTGTGTGTGTGTGTGTGCTGTGTGTGGTGTGCTGTGTGTGTGCTGCGTGTATGTGGTGTGTGTGTTCTGTGTGTGTGTTCGTGCTGCGTGTGTGTGGTTTGTGTGTTCTGGTGTGTGTGTTCTGTGTGTGTGTGGTGTGTGTGTGTGTGTGCTGCGTGTGTGCTGCGTGTGTGCGGTGTCGTTCGTGACGTGATGCGTGTGCTGCGTGTGTGTGCTGCGTGTGTGTGTGCTGTGTTCTGTCGACCTCCACCACCACCACGACCACCTCCTCGTCGTCGTCGTCCTCCTCGTCGCCGCCGCTTGACAGACGTCGAACATCTCCCTGGCGCTCAAGTGCCTCATCAGCCTCTCCACCCTCATCCTGCTCGGACTCATCGTGGTCTACCACGCGCGCGAGATACAGGTCAGAGTCGCACACTCACACTCAGTCTCACACTCAGACTCAGTGTCACACTCACACTCAGTCTCACACTCAGACTCACACTCACACTCAGACTCACACTCAGTCTCACACTCAGACTCGCACTCACTCACACTCACTCACACAGACTGCACACTCAGTGTCACACAGACTGCACACTCACTCACTCAGACTCACTCAGACTCACACTCAGTGTCACACTCACTCACACTCACACTCAGACTATGACTCACACTCAGTCTCACACTCAGACTCGCACTCACTCACACTCAGTCTCACACTCACACTCAGACTCACACTCAGACTCACACTCACTCACACTCACACTCAGACTCACACTCAGTGTCACACTCAGACTCACACTNACACTCACTCGCATCACCACCTCAGTCTCACACTCAAACTCACCTCACACTCAGTGTCACACTCAGACTCACACTCACACTCAGACTCGCACTCAGACTACACTCATCTCACCTCAGACTCACACTACCTCAGTCACACTCACTTCAACTCACACTCAGCACACTCAGTGTACACTACTNACACTCACACTAGACTACGCACTACTCACACTAGACTCACACTCAGTGTACACTAGACTCACACTACTGCACTNAGACTCACACTCACTACACTCACACTCAGTCTACACTACTCACACTCACTCACACTCTAGACTACACACTCACTCACTACACTCACTACACTAGACTCACACTNATACACTAGACTATCAGTCTCACACTCGGACTCACACTCACTCACACCACTCTATGCTACACTAGTAGACTAGACTCACACTCACTCACACTCAACTCACACTCAGACTCACACTCAGTCTCATCAGACTCACCAGACTCACACTGCTCACACTCACACTCTAACTCACACTCAGATACACTCAGTCTCACACTCAGACTCACACTCACTGTCACACTCATACTCAGTCTCACACTCAGACTCACACTCAGTCTCACACTCAGACTCACACTCACTCACACTCATACTCAGTCTCACACTCAGACTCACACTCACTCTCACTCACACTCAGACTCACACTCAGTCTCACACTCAGATTCACACTCACACTCAGTCTCACCCTCGGTGTCACACTCAGACTCACACTCTGACTCCGTCTCACACTCACACTCGGGCTCACACTCAGACTCACACTCTGACTCACACTCACACTCAGTCTCACTCACACTCAGTCTCAGACTCACACTCAGTCTCACACTCAGACTCACACTCACTCACACTCAGTCTCACACTCAGACTCACACTCAGTCTCACACTCTCGGTTGTAGGAGCTAAACTCCCTCCCAGCAGGCCGCCTGCTGTATGTAAAAACAATTCACCTGAAGACGATGGCTGGTGTTGCTATCGAAACGTCGTCATTTATCAGTTATTTTTCTACCCACGTGACTTTATTGAAAGACCAAAGAGTATGAAATCCTGCAGTCACAAAAGCTTCAAATCAAGATTAGGACACTACACTATACACTACACTACACTATACACTACACTATATACTACACTATACACTATATTATACACTACACTATACACTACTATACACTACACTATACTATACACTACACTATACACTACACTATACACTACTATACACTACACTACACACTACTACACTATACACTACTACACTACACTATATACACACTACACTATACTATAATACATCACTCTCACTCTACACACAAACACACTACACTATACTCTACACTATACACTACACTATACACTACAATATATACTACACTATACACTACACTACAATTGTTAATGTTGTAGTGGGTTAACTTTCCAAACACACAGCCGGTTAGTGCTGAACCAGTCACCTATTTGGCCACGTTCTGTTCACGTGACAAACCCCTTCTAATCGTCTATGTCGGGTGGTGGCGGGTTTAACAACACATGTATATTCATGCGATCCAACCCATATGTTAAAAAAGTATTAGTACGGATACTATTGGTAGCCAAAGCCGACTACGACTAGTGAGCAGTACGTGTTAAAAGGATTGTTTTCCCTGCTCCAGTCCTGCCGGAGCTAATCCAGCAAGCCCAAACGGATTGTTAATCTCACATCGTGGATTAACTCTGCCTTCCTGGTTCCTGTCTTGAGGATTCTGGGCGACATTTGAATGACAATCGTTGTCGTTGTCGTTGTATTTCATTGCTGATGAATTTGGTCGAGAGAATTGCTCTTGAACTCGCCCACTGTGAGCGAGTGTGGTGTGGGTGAGTGGTGGGTGTGTGAGTGCGTGGGTGAGTGAGTGGGTAAGTGAGTGAGTGAGGGAGTTCGGTGGGTGAGTGAATGACTGGGTAAGCGTGTGAATGAGTACATGAGTGAGTGAATGATTGAGTGAGTGAGCGTGTGAGTGAATGAATGAGTGAGTGGGTGGGGCGAGTGAGTGAGTGAGTGAATTATTGAGTGGGTGGAGTGAGTGAGTGAGCGTGTGAGTGAATGAGTGAGTGGGTGGGATGAGTGAGGTGAGGGAGTCGGGTGGGTGGGTGAGTGAATGACTGGGTGAGTGAATGACTGGTAGGCGTGTGAGTGAACGCGTGAGTGAGTGGGTGAGTGAATGAGTGAGTGAATGATTGAGTGGGTGGGCGAGTGAGTGAGCTGAATGAATAATGGGCGCATTGTTAGACGCTTGTACACCACGTGACAATTACATTTTTTGGCTGTGTCAGGTGGTGAAAGGTCTCGACGACACATCTGGCCACACTTACGTTCTTGGCCGAACCCAAACATCTAATGATGAACAATGCCATTGGTTGCGGCACACTCTGTGCACAGTTAGCCTCTTCGTGTGGTGGCGAGGTGCGGCGGTCATCCTCGTGAGTGGTCTATACCCATACCCTATAGTACTCGAAATATCCTATACCAGATACTCCACACCCTATAGCCCATACTCTAGAGGCGGGGGATGGGGGGGGCGGGGGGGGGTTCAACAGCTAAACAGCGCCACGTGCATTACCCGCTAAGGGACCGTCCATAAATGACGTCACGCACCTAGGGGGGGGGGGGGGGTCAGACATTTATGACGATGTGTGACGAGGGAGGGGGGTTGAGAAATGTGACGTCACATAAAAATGCCCAACTTGAAATAAATATAGACAACACGTTCTACTTAATTAAATATAATGTTTTTCCTAGAACATTACAATGACAATAGTTTGAAGCGATTTGAAGCATGTTTTATTTGGGGGGGGGTGGGGCAGAACTTTGTGACGTCATATGTGAGGGGGGGGGTCTGACTTTTTGTGACCCCGTGTGACGANGGGGGGGGGGGGTCAAAAATCGTCCAAAATCGCGTGATGTCATTAATGGACGGCGCCTAAATTCAAATACAAGAGCAACTCAACTAAAAACTACGTTTCATTTGACCAGCTCGGGCCCACTGAGCTGCATAGCTCTTGTTCAGAAGCGACCTCGCCATCACCAATGATAGCTCAACGAAGTGGTGGATTGTCGTCGTCATCGCGTGTGAAAAGTATAGCAGCAGCAATCACTCTGGACGCGTGGTGACGTTAATTCTGAATGTGGAGGGCAAACACCGGAGGACCCGGGAGAAAACTCCACGCGACCACGGGGAGCGAGAGACACGGAGAGAGACGCCGCAAAGTCCAAAATCGACAGCAGGCGTCGGCGTCGAACCCAGAACTCCTGTGTACTCGGCGAGGTTGTTAACATTTCACCCCCGTGGCACCCCAATAATCAAAGTCTCAAGGGGGGGGGGGGGGGTGCAGGTGAGTGGGGGCAAGTGCCCCCCATCGCTCCCCACCCGCCTCCCCTCCCCCACCCAACCTTGGGTCCGCCACTGCCCCACTCACGGCCCCCCATTGCAGCCACCATCAGACTGTTGGGCAAGTGCTGTTAGCGAGTAGCACCTATGAAGTCCGGCACGGCACACGAGGGGGTGGGTGGCCAGCACCACGCCCGGCCGCCTTTGTCTCCCCAGTGGCGATGTTTACTACACACCGCGCCGGGCACTCATTTGAGGCTGAGTCGACCTATGGGAGGAGGCCCAGGACCGGTCCAGATAATCGTCACCGGTGTTGACCGTGACGCCGCGTTCGTAGCGCAGCGCGCTAACTGTTGGACTACCGCTTCCCACTCGCAACACACGCAAAGACAAAGATCCCCCGCATAGCCTTCACGGACTGTTGGGGCAAGTGCCGTTCGCAAGCACTCATAAAAACACACACATACACTGTTTACACACACAAGGCGGCAAAGGTCGCAATCGGGTACCGATACCCGTACCCTACCCGATACCCGGCTACCCGTACCCGGCCGGGTATCGGGTACCCGTTTGCGACCCTGGTGCGGCCAGGTACAGGTACGGGTAAGGAAAAAACCCGTTTGCGACCTCTGCAAGGCGGACAGGCAGAGAGACGCATCCAGCACTCGCACACAAGACAGTGTCACCGCTATGCAGACGGTGTCAAGCACGCCGTGTCACCTGCACAGTGCAGCCACGGGAACTCGGACGCCGGTTTACGTAGCGCAGCACGCTGGCAGCCACACCACGGCTCATCACCATCACCGCCATCACCACCACCATCACCACCATCCCCATCACCAACACCATCACCGCCATCACCACCACCATCACCACCACCCCACCACCACACATCACCACCACCACCATCACCACCANCCCCATCACCACCATCACCACCACCCCATCACCACCACCACCATCACCCACACCATCCCCATCACCAACACCACCCCCACCATCACCACCCCATCACCACCACCACACCACCCCACCACCATCACCACCATCACCACCCCATNACCACCACCAGCCCCCCCATCCCCACCACCACCACCATCACCACCACCATCACCACCATCACCACACCCCATCACCATCACCATCACCACCACCATCACCACTATCACCACCGCGGTGCCCGATTGCTTTTCTGGGACAAATCCCGTAAGGTGATGGTAACGAGCTAAGCCGCGGGCATGAGAGGGGTGGGTGGGATGGGTGGGGGGGGGGGTTGGTGGGTGGGGGGGGGGTTGGTGGGTGGGGGTTGGTGGGTGGGTGGGGGTTGGTNGGTGGGTGGTGGCTGTTGCCTGGGTGGGTGGCTGTGTCCCCGAGTGTGCGCGGTCACACGGCAGGCGGCAGAGAAAGGTCGCACGCTGCTCGCAAGCGGAATCCGTCGCTCGCGTCGGACTCGCCAGCTCCTTCAATTGAACACGGGAGCTCGCTCGCTCTCACGCTCTCACGCTCTCACGCTCTCTCTCTCGCTCTCTCGCTCGCTCTCACGCTCTCTCGCTCTCTCTCGCGCTCTCTCTCTCTCTCTCGCTCTCTCTCACTCTCACGCTCTCTCGCTCTCTCTCGCTCTCTCTCGCTCTCACGCTCTCTCTCTCGCTCTCTCTCGCTCTCACGCTCTCTCGCTCTCTCTCTCTNACGCTCTCTCGCTCTCTCTCTCACGCTCTCACGCTCTCACGCTCTCTCGCTCTCTTCTCGCTCTCACGCTCTCTCGCTCTCTCTCTCTCTCTCACGCTCTCTCGCTCTCTCTCTCTCTCACGCTCTCTCTCTCTCTCACTCTCTCGCTCTCTCTCTCTCTCGCTCTCACGCTCTCTCTCTCTCGCTCTCTCACGCTCTCACGCTNTCACGCTCTCACGCTCTCACGCTCTATCACTCTCTCTCGCTCTCTCGCTCTCTCACGCTCTCTCACGCTCTCTCACGCTCTCTCTCTCGCTCTCTCTCGATGAGATTACCCGCCGCGATAGAGGCCATTGCGGATTATCGTGAACTCCCGCAAGAGCCTCCGTGATGGAGGAGAGGCTACGGTGGCGAGGAGATGTTGACTAGCTCGCCTGGTACACAGGAGGTCCTGGGTTCGATCCCAACCCTGATGCCTGTGTATTTGGAGTTTGCGTGTCTCTCTCTCTCATCATCATCATCACGGTGGCTAGGAGATGTTAACTACCTCGCCTGGTACACAGGAGGTCGTGGGTTCGATCCCGACCCTGACACCTGCTGTATATTTGGAGTTTGCGTGTCTCTCTCTCTCTCTCTCTCATCATCATCATCATCACGGTGGCTTGGAGATGTTAACTAGCTCGCCTGGTACACAGGAGGTCGTGGGTTCGATCCCGACCCTGACGCCTGCTGTGTATTTGGAGTTTGCGTCTCTCTCTCTCTGTCATCATCATCATCATCACGGTGGCTAGGAGATGTTAACTAGCTCGCCTGGTACACAGGAGGTCGTGGGTTCGATCCCGACCCTGACACCTGCTGTGTATTTGGAGTTTGCGTGTCTCTCTCTCATCATCATCATCACGGTGGCTTGGAGATGTTAACTAGCTCGCCTGGTACACAGGAGGTCGTGGGTTCGATCCCGACCCTGACACCTGCTGTGTATTTGGAGTTTGCGTGTCTCTCTCTCTCATCATCATCATCATCACGGTGGCTAGGAGATGTTAACTCCCTCGCCTGGTACACAGGAGGTCGTGGGTTCGATCCCGACCCTGACGCCTGCTGTGTATTTGGAGTCTGCGTGTCTCTCTCTCTCCCCGTGGTCGCGTGGATTTTTCACCCGGGTCCTCCGATTTTTTCCTCCACATTTATAACCGACATCACCACGCGTTCAGAGTATTGGCTACTGCTATACATTACCACACGACAAAATGCCGCTTCGTTGATCTATGATTTGTGATGGTTATGTCACTATCACAAACGATGGTTTTAGTTTAGAAACCGGTGCAAAGGTGGAACCTGTGCACATTTGTGTTTGTTATTGTGCACACAAACAAACACAAACAAACACAAACACACGCAAACAAACACACACAAACACACAACAAACAAACACACACACACAAACAAACACAAACACACGCACGCCAGGTGAAGCTCAGCCAGCTGTTGGCGCTGTTTCCGAGGTGGCCTGGGCTGTTCGTGATGCTCACTCATCATCGTCACCACACGTGGGAAGTTATATAACGCACGGCCACACAACCTGAATTGATATCATGTATAGCTAAATAACATTACATTTATATAATGTATAGCCAAATAACCTGTATTTATATAATGTTTAGGCAAATAACATGAATTTATATAATGTTTAGGCAAATAACCTCAATTTATATCATCTTCTTGGTTCTTTCGGTAAAGTCACGTAGAATGGAAATAATAAAATGATAAAAATAAAACTAATAAATAATTCTCACGACGTTTCGGCCACAACGCAAGCAGCCGTCCTCAGGTGGAGAACAGGTCTGTTGAGAGACAGAGTCTGAATGACAAGCCCCAGGCTTGGAGCGACTATTTAAGCTGGGATGGAGGGGGCGAAGAGCGCCTTGGCAAAATAATTTGCATATCAAGAGGAATTTAGCATATTTATGGGAAATGCAGATATGCGATTAGTACTACTTGTGAAATGCGTAGGAGGTTTGGCGAGGGTTCGAAATTTATATCATGTTTAGCCAAATAAACTGAACGCGCGTCGACTCTAAATGTGGAGGACTTAAAACCCGGAGGAAACCCGCGACCACCACGGAGAGAGAGAGAGAGAGAACACGCAGGCCCCAAATATACAACAATAGGCATCGCCAGGGTCCGGGATCGAACCCACGACGGAGCTTCCTAGACAGCCCCGCCAGGGAGGGTAATTGGCCTACTCTTCCAAGCGGGGGGCCTGTACGTCTCGGAGGAGGTGGACAGTCCCCGCAGCTCGGGTTCCAATTGGCCGCCGTGGCTGCCACCGCTGGCGAACGACGTCTCCTCTGTCGTAGTGAAACTCTGCAACGTCGCTTCGACGCGCGTGTCCTGGAGATGGACTCGAACCGACCGCCTCTGGGATCGCACGCCCAGTGCGTGTGCACGCCCATGTGCGTGCAAGCCCAGTGCGTGTGCACGCCCAGTGCGTGCACGCCCAGTGCGTGCACGTGCGTTGAACTTCTGTCGCACTCTACGTAGCCAATCGTGCTAATCGGAGGTGCGGGGCGGGGGGAAGGACAACAAACTAACACAAAACGTTATGAAGAAATGAGTTGGTTAATCTCGATGATGATGATTTAAAAGTGCACAGCTCCCAATGGCTTCTTAATTATATCGGAAAGGAAGAGCGTTCCAGACGGCCGCGGAAGCGCATCCGAAAGCTCCACGATGCGGTTTGTGCGTCGCTAACCAGGCACGCCCATGTGTCGCATCCCTTTAAACTGTTTTATCTTATTTTACCAGGCAAGGCCCATTGAGCTATGCAGCTCTTTTTCAGAAGAGACCTGGCCATCAAAAACGATAACTCAACGCAGAGGCGGTAGGAATCTCCTGTCCGTCTGTCGTTCATCCAAAAATGGGAGGGGTGGGGCTGGGTGGAGAGGGGAGGGTGGGGAGGGGCTGGGTGGGGAGGGTGGGGAGGGGGACGGGAGGGTGGGGCTGGGTGGGGGTGTGAGGGTGGGCTGGGTGGGGAGGGGCTGGTCACCCCGTGGTGCCCTTATAAACTCAACGTTTAACCTACTCACGCCGGCTTGTGCCCGCCCTCACAGTCGGCCATATTTGTGGAATACACCACGCCGCCGTTGACCCTGCAGGCCATTGACCGAGCAACCCAACGTTCTTACCAGCTCCCTCCGCATGAAAGTGTTCATCATCATCACCACCACGTGAAAGCGCATTGCAGCCAAATACTTCTAAACGCGTGATGACATTGATTTTAAATGTGGAGGGTAAAAAAACCGGAATGACCCCGAGAAAAATCCACGCGACCCCGGGGAGAGAGAGAGAGAGACACACACAGAAACTCCAAATATACAGACGACAAGAGCACTGAATTAATTGTACGATGGAAAGAATTCCTCTTCCCCTCGCCCACTCATTCCTTCCGCGCTGACGAGGTGCCTTGGAAGAGGTGGGTGGTGCTCACACTTTACCCCACGACACGAGACCTGCCGAGAGGGGCTGTGGAGGATGGTTGGGGTGGCTGACGGGTGCATTTAATTCACTTCGTAGGTGCTGCTCGCTAACAGCACTTGCCCCTACGGTATGTTGGGGCTATACGGGGATCTTTGTCTTTGTTTCTTTTTTAAGACACTCGCCCACTAATGTTGACAAAAAAAAATCTGCGTTGGCAGTGGCGCACAATGACCAACTAATAAAACTCAACACACAACTTGTAAACGAGCACCCTGGCTTTAAAAGGAAATGCAAATAATTAATCGGCGACGTTTCTGGCAACGGCCCTTGCATTGAGAAAGGCCATTCCCAAAACGTGTAGCCTATCCTGTGTACTAAATCATCATGTGTACTATATCATCATGTGTACTATATCATCATGTGTACTATATCATCATGTGTACTATATCATCATGTGTACTATATCATCATGTGTACTATATCATCTATCTACACATTTAAGATCACGTGCAGTGCTATCGATGGACTTGTTGAGTTATCCTACCCCCATCGCATAAACCTCGGCGACTTGCTCCAACCGCGGGCAGTGAGAGAACGCCTCGACACACCACGCCGGCGTTATTGTGTTACATCCACTCACTTGGGCGCCGCGGTGGCTAGGAGATGTTGACTCCCTCGCCTGGTACACAGGAGGGTCGTGGGTTCGATCCAGACCCTGATGCCTGCTGCTGTATATTTGGAGTTTGCGTGTCTCTCTCTCATCATCATCACGGTGGCGAGGAGATGTTGACTCCCTCGCCTGGTGTACAGGAGGTCGTGGGTTCGATCCAGACCCTGATGCCTGCTGCTGTATATTTGGAGTTGCGTGTCTCTCTCTCATCATCATCACGGTGGCGAGGAGATGTTGACTCCCTCGCCTGGTGTACAGGAGTGTTCTCCTGGCCCTGACGACGACGTCGCCTGCTGTGTATCCCCAAAGTGGTCGCGTGGATTTTTCTCCGGTCCTCCGGCTTTCCCCCCTCCCCTCGCGTTTAGATTATTTGGCTGCTTTATATGTCCACGTGATGATGATGAGCCACTTCGTTGGGCTGTCATTTGTGATCGCTAGGTCGCTTCTGAAAAGAGCTGCCGAGCTCAGTGGAGGCCTTACCTGCTAAAACACAAAAATAGTGAATGTAGTTTCATCTAGATTTGAAGCTTTCATGACTGCAGGGATCCATACGTAGGTATAAACTAAAATAAAAATAACTCGCGACGTTTCGATTGCAACACAAGCGATCATCATCAGGTGGGAAAACCACGGCAAGAAAAATTTAGTTTAGGAATCGGTTGCAAAGGTATAACCTCTGCACGTCTCTATTTTACACACACACAACAGGTCAAGGCCACTGAGCCCTGGGTGATCTGGTCGCACGTGATGACAGCTCGAAGCGGCTGATGATGATGGTCATGGTGATGGTGATGCTCACTACCTCGTCTGGTATACAGGAGGTCGTGAGTTCGATCCTGACTCTGACGCCTGCTGCTGTATATTTGTAGTTTGTAGTTTCTCTCTCTCCCGTGGTCGCGTGGATTTTCTCCGGTTCCTCCAGTTCTTTCCTCCGCATGTAGAATCGACATCACACGTTTAGAGTATTGATGGTCATCATCATCACCATCACCGCACGTGGGCCATTCATAGTAGTGGCCAAACATCATCTGAACTGCGCGTTGATTCCCACTGTGGCCGTGGCCAGGAGTGAACTTTTGACTCGTCACGGAGGAGGAGGGTGGGCGAGTGGGTTATTTAGCGAGCGGAGTAATCGATGTTTGCTTCCGCGCTCCGCTCCGTGGGAACTCGACGCCTGTGAATGATAATTTCGGAGCGGCAATTTACAGGCGAGCGAGAAGGAGCCGACAATAACATACCTCATTACCTACCTACCGCGCTGTTAATTAAGCTAATTGGTGCCATCAAGCGAGTATGCCGGCGGGAGGAGGGTGAGTGGAGGCTCTGGTCAGAGCACCACGGCGGCTAGGAGATGTTGACTACCTCGCCTGGTGTACAGGAGGTCGTGGGTTCGATCCTGACTCCTGCTGTATATTTGGAGTTTGCGTCTCTCTCTCATCATCACGGTGGCTAGGAGATGTTGACTACCTCGCCTGGTATACAGGAGGTCGTGGGTTCGACCCGACCCTGACTCCTGCTGCTGTATATTTGGAGTTTGCGTCTCTCTCTCATCATCACGGTGGCTAGGAGATGTTGACTACCTCGCCTGGTATACAGGAGGTCGTGGGTTCGACCCCGACCTGACGCCTGCTGCTGTATATTTGGAGTTTGCGTCTCTCTCTCAAATGACACCACAACCACATGACTTTTCTTTTGTATTGTGCGCGGTGCTTTTAGCACCACAGCGCGTCGATTTGTAACGTTAATTTTCATTTGTTTGCTAGTGACTCTGTATTTCATATTTAAATAACCTCCAGTGCTTTTGCTGCTGGCGGCAATAGAAGTTGTTTAAAAGTCAAGTCTCATCATCACGGTGGCTAGGAGATGTTAACTACCTCGCCTGGTATACAGGAGGTTGTGGGTTCGATCCTGACTGACGCCTACTGTATATTGGAGTTTGTTGTCTCTCTCTCCTCGTGGTCGCGTGGATTTTTCTCCGGGTCCTCCAGTGATTTTCCTCCACATGTAGAATCAACATCACGCGTCTCGAGTATTTGGCTTTGATAAATGACCACGTGATGACGATAAGCCACTTGGTTGAGCTATAATTTGTGAAAGTCAGGTCCCTCTTGTTGTATAGCTCGGTGGGGCCATACCTGGTAAAGTAAAAAAAAAGTTTAAATAGGTAAATATGGCCAGCGTAGTAACGGCAAGTAGTTACTGTGTCAGAGGCCGGTCTTGAAACTTCGCAACGGCCCAGCGCGTGTGCGTGTGTGTATTTTTAAAGAGGGCCCCTTTAACTCGTGAAAATTATTATTATTTTAAATCAAAGTGCACCCAAAAAATGCGTTGCGAGCCCACGTCCTGACTCACCCACGCGGATTGGGTGCTGGGTGGAGATCGACCACGCAACGCCCCCACCCACCCTTGGGTTGGAATGAATGGATGCAGTCGGTATGCCAATTATTTGGTGCAGCAATTGGCCGAGCGAAAATTGTACGAACGAGACGGAAAGTAACAAAGAAATAATACACACGAGACGCAAACAAAACAAGAACCCCCCCCCCCCCCCCAAATTGAATGGTGACCTCCCCCCCCCTCCTCCTCCCCCGAGATGCCGTAGCATGGACCTTGCCATCACGATCCCGCACAGAGCCTTGGGTGGCAGCCCCTGACCAGCTCAAATAGGGGGCCCAGAATTGAAACATTGTCACGAAAAAACTGCCAGCAGCAAGGGGCAAACCGAGACGACCCATGTGTGTATATATATAACTGGTTTCATCGTTGTTAGAACTCATCAGCGTGGCATAGCCACCGTTGCCTTGCTGCTGTTCTGGCTGGCGCATCTCTCCGCAGTATCCGCGATGTACACCTCGACCCTAAACTAAACTAACAACGTTCTTTAAAATTATGTCACCCAGGTAAGGCTCCACTGAGCTGTATGGATTTTTTCAGCCAGCCACCAGGCCTATCGCAAATGATAGCTCGATCAAGTGGCGTAGCACGTGTGAATGAAGAGCGGTAGCCAAATACGCTGATCGCGTGATGTTAAAATGTGCGGGCAAAATACGGGAGACGCGGAAAAAAATCCACGCGACCACAGGGAGAGAGAGAGAGAGAACACGCAAACTGGGAATATACAGCAGCAGGCGTCACGGATCAAACCCACGACCTCATGTATAGCAGGCGAGGTGGTTAACATCTCACAGCCACCTTAGCACCCTCTCGCCACCATGACCCGGTCATTGCATCAGCCGGGCAGCGGTGGCGGCGGTGGTTGTGGTGGTTGTGGTGGTTGCGGTTGTGGTGGTGGTAGTGGTTGTGGTGGTAGTGGTTGTGGTGGCAGTGGTGGTGGTGGTAGTGGTGTGTGGTGGTTGTGGTGGTGTGGTGGTGTGGTGGTTGTGTGGTGGTGGTTGTGGTGGTTGTGGTGGTGTGGTGGTGGTGTCGGTGGTTGTGGTGGTGTGGCTACGCCGCTGCACGTGGCTGCCTGCAATCCGGCAGCAATGTGGAGGCAGGCAGCGCGGGTGGGTGGATCACACGCAGATGGGGTTGTTGTGAAGCTCCCTTGCCGTGCCCCGGCTCGCCAGGAGTAGGCGGCACAGCAGAGTGCGGATTCCGCCGTTCCCTCTGTACGGGATGGAGTGTTTCCCCCTCGCACGCGGACGTTGTCTCCGGATGCTTTGGGTTCCTCCCATACGTGTGAACGCTCATTAATTGGCCGAAAACACCTTTATACATAGAGGACAGCAAAGCTTGGGCAATTGTTGGCAGCGCCGGTTCCTCGCAGCAATGTGGCTGCTGCTGTCGCTCCGCTCCTCGTCTGTGGTTCCTCCTCCTCCTACTGGCGTCTCTGAGTCGTCCTCTCTCTCTGTAAGTCGTCCTCTCTCTCTCTAAGTCGTCCCCTCTCTCTCTAAGTCGTCCCCTCTCTCTCTAAGTCGTCCCTCTCTCTCTAAGTCGTCCCCTCTCTCTCTAAGTCGTCCCCTCTCTCTCTAAGTCGTCCCCTCTCTCTCTAAGTCGTCCTCTCTCTCTCTCAAAGTCGTCCTTTCTCTCTCTCTCTAAGTCGTCCTCTCTCTAAGTCGTCCTCTCTCTCTAAGTCGTCCTCTCTCTCTCTAAGTCGTCCCCTCTCTCTCCTTAAGTTGTCCTCTCTGAGTCGTCCTCTTCTTTCTTCTTATGTCGTCCTGTCTCTCTCTCTCTCTAAGTCGTCCTCTCTCTAAGTAGTCCTTTCTCTCTCTAAGTCGTCCTCTCTCTCTAAGTCGTCCTCTCTCCGAGTCGTCCCCTCCCTCTCTCTTTCCCGGAACGAGTGTACACAGTACGGCAGTGCAACACTAGAAGTCGACACTCTAATTGTTCACAATTCTCGTTGTGATGTCCTGTCAGCTGCTGGGTGAGCGCGTGTGCTGTTATCGCGTCTCGCGCTGTAAGGAGTGCACACCCCCTCGCTCTGTGAGACTTCACCGTGAATCTTTTCCAGTCACACACCCTTCGTACCATATCACGGTCGGCTACGTACGGCGCGAAAGAAGTTCAACGTACAGTTCATACTACGCGGCCTGGGTCATTTATTAATTCAGTAATTGGGGAGGGGGGGGGTCAGGGTGAATGTGGTGGTGGGGGTTAGATTAATTGGGGGGGGAGATGAGTGGAGTGGGGGGCAGGGAGATGGAGGGGATGAGAACGGGAGGAGGAGGAGGAAGGAGGGGGTGGGACAAGGAGAGGGGGGGGGGCGGAGAGGGGGCGGGAGAGGAGGGGGATGGGGGGGGTCCCCTTGTAGCCGTGGCACTGCGCTATTTTTATCCCGCGCACCTATTGATTGTCACGCTGCCGCGTGATTGATCCACGGCCATTAAACGAAGAGCACGCTCCCTAATTAAAAGAAGCCCGTTGCGTTCACTGGGGCCCGTCTGTGTATTATCATTATCAATGTTGATGTTGGAGTAGTGATTCAAGGCGACGAGACGGAAGGACGCAGCTGACTCGGGAACACCGCGGAGAGATTTGCGCGAAGTTAAAAAAAAATGATACAAATTCGTTATAAGGCCTTTTTTTTTTTTTTACAAATTGTCAACGGAGAAAATGTTGGACGCAACAAAATGAAATGAGAACAGATACAGGATACAAAGTAAGCAAATTAATAAGAATATGAATAATTATCATAAGTAATTATTAGAATATTATAAAAATAATAATTACAAAGCAAATGTAGGACAAAAATAGCAGGATACAAAGTAAACGAATCAATATTATTATTAAGAATTAGTTTGTATTCATAATTATTTAATTTGAAGGTGTAACTCTGTTTCGACGCTACAGCAGTGATCGCCCCGCTCTCGTAGAGAGCGATAGGGACGACTCGGAGGGAGAGGGAGGGAGTGGATGACTTCGAGAGAGATGGGGACCACAGAGAGAGAGAGGGACGACTCAGAGGGGGACGACTCAGAGGGGGACGACTCAGAGAGGGGACGACTCAGCGTTGCCAGGAGTAGGAACCCCAAACGAGTGGCAAGGCAGCAGCATCAGCCAGGCAGCGATGACACTACGATCTGCAGTCCTCTATATATGAAGGTGTTTTGACTCAACTTTCGTGACTGCAGGCATTCATATCTATGTACGTGACTTTACCGAAAGAACCATAGAACATGGAGGTGTGATTGGCCAATTAATACGATGACAATGCACCTGCTTCCCATATTTGTGTCTCCACAGGAAATTACGTTTTTCTTTTATATTGCATCAGCCAAATGGCCTTCTGGGAGTGGGTTTATTTTCCAGCAGCATTTGTGTTTAACATTCAAAGTCTCTTCAGCAAAATGAGATTTATCTAACAATGAACCACTGGTCCAACAGGGTTTCAACGTTCACTGTCTCATCATTATAAGTCAGGTTAGCCACTGGTCAACACGGCTTCAACATCCACAGTCTCATCATTATAAGTCAGGTTAGCCACTGGTCCAACACGGCTTCAACATTCACAGCCTCATCATTATAAGTCAGGTTAGCCACTGGTCCAACACGGCTTCAACATTCACAGCCTCATCAGCCGAGTCGAGGCTGACCCTAACCTTCGCGGGTGCCCATCCTCCCCTGACCCACCCACCCCCCGACCCCCCCAACCCCCCTTTCCCACGCGCAGCTCTTCATGGTGGACAACGGCGCTGACGACTGGCGCATCGCCATGACGTGGGAGCGCATCTTCTTCATCGCCCTCGAGCTGTCGATCTGCGCGGTGCACCCCGTGCCGGGCCACTACACGTTCACGTGGCGCGCCCGGCTCGCCTTCACGCACGACGCCTCGCAGGTGGAGGCCGACGTCGACATCGTCCTCTCCATCCCCATGTTCCTGCGCCTCTACCTGATCGCGCGCGTCATGCTGCTGCACAGCAAGCTGTTCACGGACGCGTCGTCGCGAAGCATCGGCGCCCTCAACAAGATCAACTTCAACACGCGCTTCGTCATGAAGACGCTCATGACCATCTGCCCCGGCACCGTGCTGCTCGTCTTCAGCATCTCGCTGTGGATCATCGCCGCGTGGACGGTGCGCGCGTGCGAGAGGTGAGGCCGTGGTCACNGGGGGGGGGGGGGGCATGGGGGGGTGAGCGCGAGAGGTGAGGTGGACGCGAGTTGGGCGGGGGGGGGTGTGCGGCTGGATGGGTGAGTGAGTGAGGGGCGTGGGGGTGAGGGGGTGAGTGAGTGATAGAGGAGTGAGTGAGTGAGAGAGAGGTGAGTGAGTTGGGTGAGTGAGGCTGTTGTCCGGAGTGAGCGAGTGAGTGAGGCTGTGGTCCAGAGTGAGTGAGTGAGAGAGGGGTGAGTGAGTGAGGTGTGAGTGAGTGAGTGAGCCAGTGAGTGAGTGAGGCTGTGGTCCAGAGTGAGTGAGTGAGTGGGCCAGTGAGTGAGTGAGGCTGTGGTCCAGAGTGAGTGAGTGAGAGAGGGTGAGTGAGTGAGTGAGGGGTGAGTGAGTGAATGAGCCAGTGAGTGAGTGAGGCTGTGGTCCAGAGTGAGTGAGTGAGGGTGAGTGAGTGAGTGGTGAGTTAAGCTGTGGTCTGGAGTGAGTGAGTGAGAGAGGGGTGAGTGAGTGAGGGGTGAGTGAGTTGGTTGGGTGAGGCTGTGGCCCGGAATGAGTGAGTGAATGAGCGAGTGAGTGAGTGAGGCTGTGGTTTGGAGTGAGTTAGTTGAGAGCGGGGTGAGTGAGAGAGGGGTGAGTGAGGCTATGGTCGGGGTGAGCGTGCTGTTGGTATGTATGTTGAACTTCTTTTGCACCATACGTAGCCAGCCGTGCTAATCGGAGGAGCGGGTAGTGGCGGGTTTAACGACACATTTATAGTCACGCAATCTAACCTCCCCCTTTATTATGGATGGACCCCTTGCCTCGTCCTTTTATCGTCCACACCCCCAACCCACCTCTTCTTCGTAACCCGGAGCCTGGGATGAGCGTGGGGTGCAGGAGTTTTGAGACTCCAGCGAGAGATTTTCCTGGGGGGAGTTGTGAATGGCACCGAGATTGCTCGTGCTGCGATCTTGGCAACTGTGACGTTTCCCAATCACGTGGTGTGGTGGGCGGGGCGGCGAGAGTGACGCGTGGCGCCTGAGCAGTCGCCCAGTCGCGCGCCGTCTTGGCCCTGTGGCGCGTGTCGTGTGGCACTGGGGCACGTGGCACTGGGGCACGTGGCACTGGGACACGTGACACTGTGACACGTGACACTGGGGCACGTGACACTGGGGCACGTGACAATGTGGCACGTGGCACGATTCGAGTACGACGTTTTGCTGGTTGTAATTACCGAAATATAAATGTTGTAGGTTTACTCTCCAACACACCGGTGCGCTGAACTGGTAACGAGTTGGCCACGTTGTGTTTACGTGACGGACCTTGCTAATTGGTTGTGTTGAGTGGTGGCGGGTTTAACGACGCATTTATATCTACGCGATCTCACCCACAAACCTCTTATGGATATTAATGGGCGCGAATGCCCCGCTGCGTGTTAAACCGAGTGTTAAACCGCGTGTTAAACCGAGTGTTAAGATGTTCAAACGCCGAATAGACGCACACCCGTCATGTCAAGGCGTCACCGAGTCTGCGTTAAGCACGCATCACGATTGTCGTGAACCATGCAAGCACACGCGCTCTGTCAGTAATGTCGCGCATTGTCCTTGAAAGTGATTTGCCTGCACCAGGGGCCAGCCTCCTCTGTGGCCTCGTCTCACCGGTGTGACACCAACGAACGCCGCGTGGAACGCCCTTCCCTCTGGCATGAGGATGCCACTGAGAGACATGCACTTTTATATCATCTACATTTACAAACGTATCTCTTTAGAGCTGCTTTCTGCGTTGTAGTTTGTTGTCCTACCTCCCCACCGCACATCCGATGAGCAACGGTTGGCTGTGCACGGTGTGAGAGAAGTTCAGCATTCATACTGTACATCGTATCATGAACAGCTGTGGTCGAGCAGTTACATTCACGGGACCGTGTTTTCCCGGCATCAAGCGTAGAGTTTCTGTATTTTGTGCGTGCGTGTGCACCGCCGCCAAAGCAGCATCACCAAACAATTGATCGCATCTCGTATGTTGCATGCCACATGTTGCATGCCACATGTTGCATGCCACATGTTGCAAGCCACTGGGAGCTATGCACTTTAAAAAAAATCAAAATTGACAAATCGGCTCTTTGGAACTGCTCTTTGTGTTTTAGCCCGTCGTCCTCCGCCCCGTGCCCGCACCTCCGATTGGCGCGGTTGGCTACGTACGGTGCAAAAGAAGTCCCAACATATACAGTATGGACATCGCTAGCTAGCTAGTCACCCGAGTCGCGTGTCAAACGCCACTGTTGGCTTATTGACCTGCCACTTGTTGTTGCACACCCGTGGCTCAACGCCGCGGCAACGGGTTGGTAAGAGCCGGCAAAGGATGCGACGGGGAGAGGGGAGAGGAGGGGCCAGCAATGGGGAATACGAGAAAGAGGACGGAAAAGTACCGGAGCGACGTGGATGGGGAGTGAAGGAAGGGGTCAGGAGAGACGAGGAGAGGGGGAGAGGCTGCGTCGGGAGCTCGACGCCGCTGATGCACGGAGCGGCGTCTGTTTTCACAGTGGGCGGGGCTTGGAGAGGGGAGACAAAGGCGGCCGCCCGTGGTGCTGGCCACCAAACCCACCTCGTGTGCTAACAGCACTTGCCCCAACATTCTGTTAAGGCTACACGGGGGATCTTTGCCTTTGTGTGTCTTGGCCACCCACCCCCTCCTGTGCCGTGCCGGCCTTCGTAGGCGCTTCCCGCTAACAGCACCTGCCCCAACACTCTGTTAAGGCTACACGGGGGATCTTTGTCTTTGTGTGTGTTGGCCACCAAACCCACCTCGTGTGCTGTGCCGGCCTTCGTAGGTGCTACCCGCTAACAGCACTTGCCCCAACACTCTGTTAAGGCTACAGGGGGATCTTTGTCTTTGTGTGTGTTGGCCACCAAACCCACCTCGTGTGCTGTGCCGGCCTTCGTAGGTGCTACCCGCTAACAGCACTTGCCCCAACAGTCTGTTGAGACTATTCGGAGGGTCTTTGTCTTTGTAGTTTGCGTGGTGTGCTCTCTGGCCTGCAGAGTAGCGTCTGGTGGGCACGCAGAGGTCACGAGATCTCGCGGGAGGCTCGAGCTGAGTTAGCGGCACTCTGAATCGTGAATTATTCCTGCACGCAGCACAAAATGTTGGGTCACGGTTGTGGTGGTGGCGGGTGAACTGAACGCGAGTCCCCTGCCAGGGCGAACAGCAGTCGCTCGCTCCCGTTTGAACCCTGAACCGGTCGGTCCCTCGGGGGAGGGAGAGGGGGGGGGGTTGCCCGTTTCACGCCGACCATCGTGGGGAAGTATGGTCAAACAACCCTCCCCCTCCATTTGACCGGGCCGGCACAGGGGAGGTCTGCATCCAGCAGTGGATTGTGAAACGGGGGCAGGGTGTGGGGGGGCGCTGTGAGATGACACGGTATAGGCGGTTGGTTGGTTGGGCTTGGATGCATCAAGTCGTGTGATTGCGTTGGGGAGACAGACAGGGTCGCAATCATCGCCGCGACCACCACCACCACCACCCACAAGGGCAGACGCCTCACCTTGCGCCGCACAGGGGACACAGCTGAGTGGGTGGGTGGGGGTGGGAGTCGGCAAGCAGTGTAACAGGAAGAGTCATTATTTTGGAATTCGGTTTAAAGTAAAAAACAACAGCCTCAAATGTTTACAGAGTCCGCAGTGCATTTGAATAGTCACGAAAGCGGCTCCTTCAAGAGCCGCGGGTTGCCAACTCCTGGGTTAAGGGTTAGTGTGGTTAGTGAGCTCGTTAAAGGTTAGTGTGGTAGTGAGCTGGTTAAGGGTTAGTGTGGTTAATGAGCTAGTTAAGGGTTAGTGTGGTTAGTGAGCTAGTTAAGGGTTAGTGTGGTTAGTGAGCTGGTTAAGGGTTAGTGTTGTTAATGAGCTAGTTAAGGGTTAGTGTGGTTAGTGAGCTAGTTAAGGGTTAGTGTGGTTAGCGAGCTGGTTAAGGGTTAGTGTGGTTAGCGAGCTGGTTAAGGTTAGTGTGGTTAGTGAGCTAGTTAAGGGTTAGTGTGGTTAGCGAGCTGGTTAAGGGTTATTGTGGTTAGTGAGCTAGTTAAGGGTTAGTGTGGTTAGTGAGCTAGTTAAGGGTTAGTGTGGTTAGTGAGCTGGTTAAGGGTTAGTGTGGTTAGCGAGCTGGTTAAGGGTTAGTGTGGTTAGTGAGCTGGTTAAGGGTTAGTGTGGTTAGTGAGCTAGTTAAGGGTTAGTGTGGTTAGTGAGCTAGTTAAGGGTTAGTGTGGTTAGTGAGCTGGTTAAGGGTTAGTGTGGTTAGTGATCTGGTTAAGGGTTAGTGTGGTTAGCGAGCTGGTTAAGGGTTAGTGTGGTTAGTGAGCTAGTTAAGGGTTAGTGTGGTTAGCGAGCTGGTTAAGGGTTAGTGTGGTTAGTGAGCTGGTTAAGGGTTAGTGTGGTTAGTGAGCTGGTTAAGGGTTACTGTGGTTAGTGAGCTAGTTAAGGGTTAGTGTGGTTAGTGAGCTAGTTAAGGGTTAGTGTGGTTAGTGAGCTGGTGAAGGGTTAGTGTGGTTAGTGAGCTGGTTAAGGGTTAGTGTGGTTAGCGAGCTGGTTAAGGGTTAGTGTGGTTAGTGAGCTGGTTATGGGTTAGTGTGGTTAGCGAGCTAGTTAAGGGTTAGTGTGGTTAGTGAGCTAGTTAAGGGTTAGTGTGGTTAGCGAGCTGGTGAAGGGTTAGTGTGGTTAGCAAGCTAGTTAAGGGTTAGTGTGGTTAGTGAGCTGGTTAAGGGTTAGTGTGGTTAGTGAGTTGGTTAAGGGTTAGTGTGGTTAGTGAGCTGGTTAAGGGTTAGTGTGGTTAGTGAGCTGGTTAAGGGTTAGTGTGGTTAGTGAGCTCGTTAAAGGTTAGTGTGGTAGTGAGCTGGTTAAGGGTTAGTGTGGTTAATGAGCTAGTTAAGGGTTAGTGTGGTTAGTGAGCTAGTTAAGGGTTAGTGTGGTTAGTGAGCTGGTTAAGGGTTAGTGTGGTTAGCGAGCTGGTTAAGGGTTAGTGTGGTTACTGAGCTTGGTTTAGGGTTAGTGTGGTTAGTGAGCTGGTTAAGAGTTAGTGTGGTTAGTGAGCTGGTTAAGGGTTAGTGTGGTTAGCGAGCTGGTTAAGGGTTAGTGTGGTTAGTGAGCTAGTTAAGGGTTAGTGTGGTTAGCGAGCTGGTTAAGGGTTAGTGTGGTTAGTGAGCTAGTTAAGGGTTAGTGTGGTTAGTGAGCTAGTTAAGAGTTAGTGTGGTTAGTGAGCTGGTTAAGGGTTAGTGTGGTTAGTGAGCTGGTTAAGGGTTAGTGTGGTTAGTGAGCTGGTTAAGGGTTAGTGTGGTTAGTGAGCTAGTTAAGGGTTAGTGTGGTTAGTGAGCTGGTTAAGGGTTAGTGTGGTTAGTGAGCTAGTTAAGGGTTAGTGTGGTTAGTGAGCTAGTTAAGGGTTAGTGTGGTTAGTGAGCTGGTTAAGGGTTAGTGCGGTTAGTGAGCTAGTTAAGGGTTAGTGTGGTTAGTGAGCTGGTGAAGGGTTAGTGTGGTTAGTGAGCTGGTTAAGGGTTAGTGTGGTTAGTGAGCTGGTTATGGGTTAGTGTGGTTAGCGAGCTAGTTAAGGGTTAGTGTGGTTAGTGAGCTAGTTAAGGGTTAGTGTGGTTAGCGAGCTGGTGAAGGGTTAGTGTGGTTAGCAAGCTAGTTAAGGGTTAGTGTGGTTAGTGAGCTGGTTAAGGGTTAGTGTGGTTAGTGAGTTGGTTAAGGTTAGTGTGGTTAGTGAGCTGGTTAAGGGTTAGTGTGGTTAGTGAGCTAGTTAAGGGTTAGTGTGGTTAGTGAGCTGGTTAAGGGTTAGTGTGGTTAGTGATCTGGTTAAGGGTTAGTGTGGTTAGCGAGCTGGTTAAGGGTTAGTGTGGTTAGTGAGCTGGTTAAGGGTTAGTGTGGTTAGTGAGCTAGTTAAGGGTTAGTGTGGTTAGTGAGCTAGTTAAGGGTTAGTGTAGTTAGTGAGCTGGTTAAGGGTTAGTGTGGTTAGTGAGCTGGTTAAGGGTTAGTGTGGTTAGTGAGCTGGTTAAGGGTTACTGTGGTTAGTGAGCTGGTGAAGGGTTAGTGTGGTTAGTGAGCTGGTTAAGGGTTACTGTGGTTAGTGAGCTGGTGAAGGGTTAGTGTGGTTAGTGAGCTAGCTAAGGGTTAATGTGGTTAGCGAGCTGGTTAAGGGTTAGTGTGGTTAGTGAGCTAGTTAAGGGTTAGTGTGGTTAGTGAGCTAGTTAAGGGTTAGTGTGGTTAGTGAGCTGGTTAAGGGTTAGTGTGGTTAGTGATCTGGTTAAGGGTTAGTGTGGTTAGCGAGCTGGTTAAGGGTTAGTGTGGTTAGTGAGCTAGTTAAGGGTTAGTGTGGTTAGCGAGCTGGTTAAGGGTTAGTGTCGTTAGTGAGCTGGTTAAGGGTTAGTGTGGTTAGTGAGCTGGTTAAGGGTTACTGTGGTTAGTGAGCTAGTTAAGGGTTAGTGTGGTTTGTGAGATAGTTAAGGGTTAGTGTGGTTAGTGAGCTGGTGAAGGGTTAGTGTGGTTAGTGAGCTAGTTAAGGGTTAGTGTGGTTAGCGAGCTGGTTAAGGGTTAGTGTGGTTAGTGAGCTGGTTATGGGTTAGTGTGGTTAGCGAGCTAGTTAAGGGTTAGTGTGGTTAGTGAGCTAGTTAAGGGTTAGTGTGGTTAGCGAGCTGGTGAAGGGTTAGTGTGGTTAGCAAGCTAGTTAAGGGTTAGTGTGGTTAGTGAGCTAGTTAAGGGTTAGTGTGGTTAGTGAGCTGGTTAAGGGTTAGTGTGGTTAGTGAGCTAGTTAAGGGTTAGTGTGGTTAGTGAGCTGGTTAAGGGTTAGTGTGGTTAGTGAGCTGATTAAGGGTTAGTGTGGTTAGTGAGCTGGTTAAGGGTTAGTGTGGTTAGTGAGCTGGTTAAGGGTTAGTGTGGTTAGTTAGCTGGTGAATGGTTAGTGTGGTTAGCGAGCTAGTTAAGGGTTAGTGTGGTTAGTGAGCTAGTTAAGGGTTAGTGTGGTTAGTGAGCTGGTGAATGGTTAGTGTGGTTAGCGAGCTAGTTAAGGGTTAGTGTGGTTAGTGAGCTGGTGAAGGGTTAGTGTGGTTAGTGAGCTAGCTAAGGGTTATGTGGTTAGCGAGCTGGTTAAGGGTTAGTGTGGTTAGTGAGCTAGTTAAGGGTTAGTGTGGTTAGTGAGCTAGTTAAGGGTTAGTGTGGTTAGTGAGCTGGTTAAGGGTTAGTGTGGTTAGTGAGCTGGTTAAGGGTTAGTGTGGTTAGCGAGCTAGTTAAGGGTTAGTGTGGTTAGTGAGCTGGTTAAGGGTTAGTGTGGTTAGTGAGCTGGTTAAGGGTTAGTGTGGTTAGTGAGCTAGTTAAGGGGTTGTGTGGTTAGCGAGCTGGTTAAGGGTTAGTGTGGTTAGTGAGCTGGTTAAGGGTTAGTGTGGTTAGTGAGCTAGTTAAGGGTTAGTGTGGTTAGTGATCTGGTTAAGGGTTAGTGTGGTTAGTGAGCTGGTTAAGGGTTAGTGTGGTTAGCGAGCTAGTTAAGGGTTAGTGTGGTTAGTGAGCTGGTTAAGGGTTAGTGTGGTTAGCGAGCTAGTTAAGGGTTAGTGTGGTTAGTGAGCTGGTTAAGGGTTAGTGTGGTTAGCGAGCTGGTTAAGGGTTAGTGTGGTTAGTGAGCTGGTTAAGGGTTAGTGTGGTTAGTGAGCTGGTTAAGGGTTAGTGTGGTTAGTGAACTGGTTAAGGGTTAGTGTGGTTAGTGAGCTGGTGAATGGTTAGTGTGGTTAGCGAGCTGGTGAAGGGTTAGTGTGGTTAGTGAGCTGGTTAAGAGTTAGTGTGGTTAGTGAGCTAGTTAAGGGTTAGTGTGGTTAGCGAGCTGGTTATGGGTTAGTGTGGTTAGTTAGCTGGTGAATGGTTAGTGTGGTTAGCGAGCTAGTTAAGGGTTAGTGTGGTTAGTGAGCTGGTTAAGGGTTAGTGTGGTTAGTGAGCTGGTGAATGGTTAGTGTGGTTAGCGAGCTAGTTAAGGGTTAGTGTGGTTAGTGAGCTAGTTAAGGTTAGTGTGGTTAACGAGCTGGTTAAGGGTTAGTGTGGTTAGTGAGCTAGTTAAGGGTTAGTGTGGTTAGTGAGCTAGTTAAGGGTTAGTGTGGTTAGTGAGCTAGTTAAGGGTTAGTGTGGTTAGTGAGCTGGTTAAGGGTTAGTGTGGTTAGTGAGCTGGTTAAGGGTTAGTGTGGTTAGCGAGCTAGTTAAGGGTTAGTGTGGTTAGTGAGCTGGTTAAGGGTTAGTGTGGTTAGTGAGCTGGTTAAGGGTTAGTGTGGTTAGTGAGCTAGTTAAGGGTTGTGTGGTTAGCGAGCTGGTTAAGGGTTAGTGTGGTTAGTGAGCTGGTTAAGGGTTAGTGTGGTTAGTGAGCTAGTTAAGGGTTAGTGTGGTTAGTGATCTGGTTAAGGGTTAGTGTGGTTAGTGAGCTGGTTAAGGGTTAGTGTGGTTAGCGAGCTAGTTAAGGGTTAGTGTGGTTAGTGAGCTGGTTAAGGGTTAGTGTGGTTAGCGAGCTAGTTAAGGGTTAGTGTGGTTAGTGAGCTGGTTAAGGGTTAGTGTGGTTAGCGAGCTGGTTAAGGTTAGTGTGGTTAGTGAGCTGGTTAAGGGTTAGTGTGGTTAGTGAGCTGGTTAAGGGTTAGTGTGGTTAGTGAACTGGTTAAGGGTTAGTGTGGTTAGTGAGCTGGTGAATGGTTAGTGTGGTTAGCGAGCTGGTGAAGGGTTAGTGTGGTTAGTGAGCTGGTTAAGAGTTAGTGTGGTTAGTGAGCTAGTTAAGGGTTAGTGTGGTTAGCGAGCTGGTTATGGGTTAGTGTGGTTAGTGAGCTGGTTAAGGGTTAGTGTGGTTAGTGAGCTAGTTAAGGGTTAGTGTGGTTAGCGAGCTGGTTAAGGGTTAGTGTGGTTAGTGAGCTAGTTAAGGGTTAGTGTGGTTAGTGAGCTGGTTAAGGGTTAGTGTGGTTAGCGAGCTGGTTAAGGGGAATCTTTGTCTTTGTGTGTTTGTCCACTCTGTGTGTGTGCGATGAAGCCTGCGACCCGAGTTCGTTTCCACGCTCACGGCCACGAACAGCCGTGGCGATTATCTGAACGGGTCCTGGGCCTCCTTTAGGTAGACTCGGCACTCAAACGAGTACCTGGTGTGGGTGTGGAAACATCGCCACGAATGAGACAAAGGCGGTCCGGTGCGGTGTTGGCCACCCACCCCTCGTGTGCCGTGCCGGCCTTCATAGGGTGCTACTCGCTAACAGCACTTGCCCCAGCACTCTGTTCAGGCTACGCGGGGGATCTTTGTCTTTGTGCTCGCTCCCAAGGTCACGGCACCGCGCTGCGCGCCACGTGCGACGTTTAAAGCGCCGCTCTCTCCGTCCCGGCGACGAGTCAAGACCACGACGCCTCGCTGCGTCATCATCAATATCACGCTTCGTTGTCATCGTCGCAGGGACAGGCGGTGGAGCGTGTCTGGGTTGGCGGTGTGTGTGTGGGGGGGGGGGGTCTCAGGGGGGCGGTGTGGGTATGGGTGGGGGGGCGGCGGGGATGGGGTGGATGGGAGGGATGGAGATTGGGTGGTTGGTGACCCATGATAATTTCAACTTAAAAAAAATTGCCACTCTGCAGGCTCCAATTAAGTTGAGCGGGGGGGGGGTGCGCGTGATGTAACCCCCTGTAGGGAGATCGTCACCCTCCTTGGACTGCCACTGGACTTGATGTGACGTAAGAACTACGTCTTGGCGATATTTCGCAGTGGTCGTTCCCTGGCGGTTACTGGGGACATTCGAGATGGTAGTGGTGGCGGCGCCGTCGTGAACCGGGGCAGCCCGTCGTGAACCGGGGCAGCCCCGTCGTGAACCAGGGCAGCCCCGTCGTGAACCCGGGCGGCAGCCCGTCGTGAACCGGGACAGCCCCGTCGTGAACCGGGGCAGCCCCGTCGTGAACCGGGACAGCCCGTCGTGAACCGGGCAGCAGCCCCGATGTGCTGTTCCCAGCCATGGTAGTGGTGGCGGCGCCGTCGTGAACCGGGGCAGCCCCGTCGTGAACCGGGGCAGCCCCGTCGTGAACCGGGGCAGCCCCGTCGTGAACCGGGGCAGCCCCGTCGTGAACCAGGGCAGCCCCGTCGTGAACCAGGGCAGCCCCGTCGTGAACCCGGGCAGCCCCGTCGTGAACCCGGGCGGCAGCCCCGTCGTGAACCGGGGCAGCCCCGTCGTGAACCGGGACAGCCCCGTCGTGAACCCGGGCAGCCCCGTCGTGAACCGGGACAGCCCCGTCGTGAACCGGGGCAGCAGCCCCGATGTGCTGTTCCCAGCCATGGGGACAGCACTCACCCCAACAGCCTAAGAGGCTACGCCGGGATATCTTTTAGTGGAGGTGTGTGTGTGTGGTGTAGGCGTGTGTGTGTGTGATGTAGGCGTGTGTGTGTGGTGTGTGTGTGATGTAGGCGTGTGTGTGGTGTGTGTGTGATGTAGCGTGTGTGTGTGGTGTGTGTGGCGTAGGCGTGTGTAGTGTAGGCGTGTGCGTGTGTGTGGTGTAGGTGTAGGCGTGTGTGTGTAGTGTAGGCGTGTGTGTGTGGTGTGTGTGTGGTGTAGGCGTGTGTAGTGTAGGCGTGTGCGTGTGTGTGGTGTAGGTGTAGGCGTGTGTGTGTAGTGTAGGCGTGTGCGTGGGTGTGTGGTGTAGGCATGCATGCGTGTGTGGTGTAGGTGTAGGCGTGCGTGTGTGGTGTAGGTGTAGGCGTGCGTGTGTGGTGTAGGTGTAGGCGTGCGTGTGTAGTGTAGGCGTGTGTATGTAGTGTAGGCGTGCGTGTGTGTGTGGTGTAGGCGAGCGTGTGTGTGTGTGGTGTAGGCGAGCGTGTGTGTGTGTGGTGTAGGCGTGTGTGGTGTAGGCGTGTGCGTGTGTGTGGTGTAGGTGTAGGCGTGTGTGTGTAGTGTAGGCGTGTGCGTGGGTGTGTGGTGTAGGCATGCATGCGTGTGTGGTGTAGGTGTAGGCGTGCGTGTGTGGTGTAGGTGTAGGCGTGTGTATGTGTGTAGGCGTGCGTGTGTGGTGTAGGCGTGTGTATGTAGTGTAGGCGTGCGTGTGTGTGTGGTGTAGGCGAGCGTGTGTGTGTGTGGTGTAGACGTGTGTGGTGTAGGCGTGCGTGTGTGTGTAGTGTGTGTGTGGTGTAGGCGTGTGTGTGTGTGCGGTAGTGTAGCAGTTCGCGCGCTCCGCTACGAACCTGGCGACCCGGGTTCTATTCCCACTCACGACCAACACCGGTGACGACTATTTGAACCGGTCATGGGCTTCCTCTCGGCTTCAAATGAGTACCTGGTGCGGTGTGTAAACATCGCCACTGGGGAGACAAAGGCGGCTGGGCGTGGTGCTGGCCACCCACCCCCTCGTGTGCCGTGCCGGCCGTCATAGGTGCTCGCTAACAGCACTTGCCCCAACAGTCTGTTACAGGCTACACGGGTGATCTTTGTCTTCGTGGGGGGGGCGCTGAGCTCACCCCGATGATTTTCCGGCGGGGGAGGGGGAGGGTTGAGGGGAGGGGGGGTCCGCTCGCTGCCCCCCCCCGCGCGATGCTCGATGTGGCCATCACGAGGAGCTCTGTGACTCTCTCCTCTCTCGCAGACATCAAAGCGCATCGTCCAAAGAGAAAACAGCGGCAAATCAATAGCGTCTCCACCCCCACCCCCACCCTCTCCCCAGCCTCTCGCGGCAAATCAATAGCGTCTCCACCCACCCCCCCTCTCCCCCCAGCCCCCTCGCTGGACCGTCCAGTTAATTGCTCAGCCCAAATGTTATTTACCGCGCGGGCGAACGCCGCTGGTTGTCAAAATGAATAAGCGCAAACTGGCCACGATTCCTCTTTAAAATGAGCGTCTTGTTGACTCCGACATCGTCGTCATTCTAGCCAGGATCTATCCACTGCTGCGTGAAGGTTGTGGTCCCAAGCCGGTCCCATCTGCTGCCACAATCCGCCGATCACCTGCCCAGCAGTTTAACTCGCAGTAGGGGTGGTGGAGCTTTCGCGACGAATATTATCATTGATAAAGGGGGTTTGGGGGGGTTAGATCGCGTGAATAACACATCCCTAGAACACATTCCTGCTGCGGAGGGAGCTGGTAGGAACGTTGGGTTGCTCGGTCAATGGCCTGCAGGGTCAACGGCGGCGTGGTGTATTCCGCAAATATGCCCGACTGTGAGGGCAGGCACAAGTCAGCGTGAGTAGGTTAAACGTTGAGTTTTATAAGGGCACCACGGGGTGACCAGCCCTCCCCACCCAGCCCCTCCCACCCCCACCCTCCCCACACAGCCCTCCCCAACCTCCGCACCCAGCCCCTCCCCACCCAGCCCCACCCTCCCACCCAGCCCCTCCCTCCCCACCCAGCCCCACCCTCCCCACACAGCCCCTCCCACCCTCCCACCCAGCCCCTCCCCACCCTCCCACCCACCCCTCCCCACCCACCAGCCCTCCCTCCCAACCTCCCCTCCCACCCAGCCCTCCCTCCCACCCTCCCCACGCCTCCCTCCCACCCAGCCCCTTCCTGCATGACGGACGGACGGACACAATAATCCCCTGTGGGCTGGTGTACCCAGGAGGTTCCTACCAGTATACATGTGTCGTTAAACCCACCACCACCCGACACAGCCAGCTAGTAAGGTTTGTCACTTCAACAGAACGTTCCAATTCGTCACCAGTACATCACGCCGGTGTGCTGTACGAGTGTGTCGTACTAGTAACATTTACAATGGTGAATGTTGTGGGTTTACTCTCCTTTACGTGACAACCTCACTAGTTGGCTGTGTCGGGTGGTGGCGGGTTTAACGACACATTTATATTGACGCGATCTAAGCCTCCACTAAAAAACTCGATTGTGAATCCACCTAGCCCCTCCACGTGATGTGACACACCACGTGATGTGACACTCAACCTAGCCCCACCACCTAGCCCCACCACGTGATGTGACACTCCACCCACCACGTGATGTCACACTCCACCCAGCCCCACCACGTGATGTGACACTCCGCCTAGCCCCACCACGTGATGTGACACTCCACCTAGCCCCACCACGTGATGTCACACTCCACCTAGCCCCACCACGTGATGTCACACTCCGCCTAGCCCCACCACGTGACACTCCGCCTAGCCCCACCACGTGATGTGACACTCCACCTAGCCCCACCACGTGATGTCACACTCCGCCTAGCCCCACCACGTGACACTCCGCCTAGCCCCACCACGTGATGTGACACTCCTCCTAGCCCACGACGCAGCCACCCACGCGTCCTGCCCAGGCCCCAGACGCCTCCTTCACCGTTTCAATGACGTCTTTAACCTGCTGCTGCTGCTGAGTGAGGGCGGAGGAGCGACGCTCACAACAACGAGCGGAGCGCCGGGTGGATAAAGCACAGCGATTTGGCACAGTAGAGGGCACAGGTGGTGCATCTGCAACTCATCTCAGTCAGTTGACGCGTGGTACCTGCTGGGTCTGCCCCGTGACCTCCTGCCGGCGGGCGTTCGACACTTTACGTGGCCTTAAAGTGCACGTAGCCTGGCACAGGCGTCGTGGTGACGTCACCGCCACTTAGTGGCGAATGGCGGTTGTTGTTGTGGGGAGCGGTGGTGCAGCGGTTAGCGCGCCGTGCTACGAACGCGAAGAGCCGAATTCGATTCACGCTCACGGCCACCAACGCGGTGAAGATTACTTGAACCGGTCCTGGGCATCGCCTAGGTCGACCCAGCCTCAAATGAGTACCTGGTGCAGTGTGTCAACATCGCCACTGGGGAGACAAAGGCGGTCGGGCGTGGTGCTGGCCACCCACCCCGTCATGTGCCGTGTTGACCTCTTCATAGGTGCTCGCTAACAGCACTTGCCCCAACAGTCTGTTCAGGCTATACGGGAGATCTTTGTCTTTATCTAATCTTCGAGCTCGTCACTCTCAGTCTCTCTCAATGTGGTCGCGTGGATTTTTGTCTCTGGGCCCTCCAGATTCTCCCTTCCACGCTTCGAATCAACGCCACGCGTTCTAGAGTCTTTGGCGGCTCGACATTCCCGCGTGAGACGCAACTTTCGTTGGTCTATCACGTGATGGCCAGGTCGCTTCTCAAAAAGAGCTCCACACATTTCGATTCAAAGTGACTGCAGGGATTCATCTTCTTGGTTCTTTCGGTAAAGTCACGTAGAAGGGAAATAATAAAATAATAAAAATAAAATTGGTTTTATTTTATTATGTTTATTTTTATTATTTTATTATTTCCATTCTACGTGACTTTACCGAAAGAACCAAGAAGATGAGCTCCACACAGCTCAGCGGAGCCTTGTTCCAGGTGAAACAACACGAAGTTTTGAGACGTAATTCCAAGCGCGCGCCTCTCCACGCTCCTGTGCCCACTTTTTGTTTTCAGTTTTTCGATTTGGAATGTCCGCTCGTGACCTCGGAGACTCGGAGCCGTGAGCGTCACAGCCGTTGGCAGCGGTGTACACACCACTCGTGGTGTCCACACCACTAGTGGTGTCCACACCACTAGTGGTGTACACACCACTCGTGGTGTGTACACCACTCGTGGTGTGTACACCACTAGTGGTGTGTAGACCACTAGTGGTGTGTAGACCACTAGTGGCGTGTACACCACTAGTGTGTCCACACCACGAGCGGTGTACACACGCACCCGGCACGGACCACATTTCCATGCGACTTGTAGGTGTATCGATCCGAGTGTTCCTCTCGTTGGCTCTCAACGTGACCCGCCCCCTCGNCCCCCCCCCCTCGAATTTTCGCCCTTTCATCTTCTCTTTCCAGATGAAACAATTTTTATAAAGTATTTTTACTTAAATTTCGATTTAAAGCTTTCGTGACTGCAGGGATTCATTTTCTTGGTTCTTTCGGTAAAGTCACGTAGAAGGGAAATAATAAAATAATACAAATAAAACATAATAAAATAATTCTCACGACGTTTTGGCCACAACGCAAGCAGCCGTCCTCAGGTGAAGAACAGGTCTGTCGGAAAGACAGCGTCTGAATATTTGTACTTATTTATTTTACAAGGCAAGACCGACTGAGTTGCATAGCTCTTTCTCAGAAGCCAACGGGCTCTCACAAGTGATGACTCATCTTCGCCTGGACATTCATAGCAGCCCAAAGACTCCACACGCGTGGTGGTGTTCATGCTACACGTGGTGGTGTTCATGCTACACGTGGTGGTGTTAATGCTGCACGTGGTGGTGTTCATGCTACACGTGGTGGTGTTCATGCTACACATGGTGGTGTTAATGCTGCACGTGGTGGTGTTCATGCTACACGTGGCGATGTTCATGCTACACGTGGCGATGTTCATGCTACACGTGGAGGGGGGAAACCGGAGGACCCGGAGAAAAATTCCACGCGACCACGGGGAGAGAGAGAGATACTCCAAGTGTACAGCAGGTTTAGAGATCGAACCTACGACCTCCTGTGTACCAGGCGTTTAGAGTATTTGCTTGATACACATTTCCACGTGATCATGATAAGCCACTTCTTTGAGCCATCATTTGTCATAACCAGTTTGCTTCTAAATAAGTAATATTAAAAAAAAGTTTTTAAAAGCACGATTTTATGAAACGTACCGTACTCGTAATGGAAGAATTCCATGACTCGAGCTTGCCACAACGTAAGAGGCTGTGGCCAATTACAGCCAACGTGAGTTGAGCGTGGACAATTAGAGCCAAGCCGAAACATAGCATATAAAAAGATTGTTTAAAAATATATATTTTTTAATGATAGAATATAGTATTTTCATCAGTACGACATAAGCATACCGAGTTTGCAGTCGATACGACATTGGGAAGTGGGTTAAAATTGAGTTACAAGATTTGAGGATACGACAACAACAGACAGAGTGAGTGAAATGAAAACGTGTAAAAAGAGCTACAAAACTCGGTGGGCCTCGCCCAATAAAACAAAACGTTATTTGTAGTTTAATAGGTTTTTTTATTGCAATGAATCCCATTGATGAGCACCCCCTCCTCCCCCCAACCAACCGGGAGTTGAACTCTGACCCTGAGGACGTTGCGAGCCGCTCGCTCAACCCCTGAGCCACCCGGCTACCCCCCCTCCCATATACCTTCCCAACCCCCTCGTCAGCCACCCCCTTCCCAACCCCCTCGTCAGCCCCCCCTCCCAACCCCTCGTCAGCCCCCCCCTCCCATCCCCCTCGTCAGCCCCCCCCTTCCCAACCCCTCGTCAGCCCCCACCCCCCCAGCACGAGAACCTTGAGGCTGCTGGTGTGTGGTGAGGTTCAGTGAGCAGTGCTCTCAGGTTAATGAGAGAGGCCACAGGAGCAGCAGGAGCAGCAGCAGGAGCAGTGGGTGGGTAGTGGGGGGTGGTGGGTGGGTGGTGGTGGGTGGTGTGGGGTGGTGGGGTGGTGGGGGTGGTGGGGGTGGGTGGGTGGTGGGGGGGTGGTGGGTGGGTGGTGGGGGGGGTGGTGGGTGGTGGTGGGGGGGTGGTGGTGGGTGGTGGTGGGTGGGTGGTGGGGGTGACGTGGGGGTGACGTGGGGCTCTGGGTTTGCCGGCACGAGTCGCTCTGTCACGATCAGCTGGGGGAAGGGGGAGTGGGAGCTGTGTGGGTGACGTCTCTGCCGAGTCTGCGTTTTGCTCTCTCGGCTTATTTCTGCATGAGTGGTGGCAACGCGCGTGTGTGTGAGTGTGTGTGAGTGAGTGTGTGTGAGTGAGTGTGTGTGAGTGAGTGTGAGCGGTGGTGTGGAGCGGTGGTGCAGCGGTTAGCGCTACGCTGCGCTACGAACCCGGCGACCCGAGTTCGATTCCCGCTCACGGTCCAACACTGGTGACGATTATCTGAACCGGTCCTGGGGCCTCCCCTAGGTCGACTCGGCCTCAAATGAGTGCCCGGTGTGTGGAGGAGAGTCGAGGAGCCGATCGCTGCGTCGTAAGTTGGCGCCGTCGCTGGCGTCGGTCAGAGGCGACATCGCAGATTTATCTTTACCTCCCCCCCCCATGGAGCGCGTGTGGAGATGCAGGGGCCAGAGGAGTTGTGGGTCACGTTGTGGGTCACGTTGTGGATGGAGCGTTGTTGTTGTTGTCGTCGTTGTTGTTGTCGTTGTTGTTGCTGCTGCTGCGTATTGTTTGTCCGGGACTAATCGAGACATTGAGCTGCCGAGACGTCACACGCAACAACAACAACAACATCGAGAGAAGTTCCTGTCAACAACGAGCACACACACACAGAGAGAGATCTCTCTCACTCCATCACCCCCCCACACACACTCCACAGTGACGTGCGGCACCACGTGAGCGGGAGGAGGGAGCGGGGGGGGCGACAGAAGCGCAGGGGGGGAGATGTAATTGGTAGATGTTACAGGACATTGATATTAACCTGCAGAGAAGACGCGTTCTTATTATGACTACTCAACTGAGTCGCAGCCGTACACTTGGAGGCAACACATCTATTCAACACCAACACACGGGGTAACTTCCCCTTAACAGGATAACAACCTATGGCGGTGACCACCAGGCTAGCTACACTAGTTACAACACTAGTTACTACGTAACTACACGAGTCACAACGTAACTGCTGCTACGGACCGGGATCAACAGATCGGGTCCAGGTCCACGTGTTGGAGACTCGTTAAACGGGGAACGTTGACGAAAGTTTCTTCCAGGATGAACAACAACAACAACCCTGGTCCCTCTGGGGACCCGGCTTCTATTCTCTGCGGCGTGGCCGGCTCCTCCCTTGGCCACGCTCACCTTCCAGAATCCTCGAGCAGGATCTGGACCCCGACCACGTGACCACCCCTAGCCCCCACTTGGGGCCCCTGCGTGGACTTAACTGGTCACGTGTCCTCCCGGGTCAACCAGAGTGCCATGGCCTTTAGTGACCTCATTCCTACGGCCGCACCCACACACCCTGTCCTGTAGGGGCTGGCACTGCACGCCAAACGTGGTGCCATCCAGCGCTGTCAACCAACGCTCACCGGGCCCCTCCAGGGCCGGTACTGCACATTGACATCCCACGATGTCACTATACTACTACACTATACACTACAATATACACTACACTACTATACACTACACTATACACTACACTATACACTACACTACTATACACTACACTATACACTACACTATACACTACTATATACCACATTACTATACACTACTATGCACCACTATACACTACACTGTACACTACTATACACTACACTATACACCACTATACACTACACTGTACACTACTATACACTACACTATACACTACACTACTATATACTACATTAATATACACTACTATGCACCACTATACACTACACTATACACTACTATACACTAACCACTACTACACACTACACTATACACTACACTATACACTACACTATACACTACTATACACTACATTACTATACACTACTATACACTGCACGACTATACACTAACCACTACTATACACTACACTACTATACACTACACTATACACTACTATACACTACATTACTATACACTACTATACACTGCACGACTATACACTAACCACTACTATACACTACACTACTATACACTATACACTACTATACACTACACTACACTCCTATACACTACACTATACACTACACTATACACTACTATACACTACACTATACACTACTATACACTACACTATACACTACACTACTATACACTAACCACTACTATACACTACACTATACACTACACTACTACTGCCATCCCTCGACGCCCCCTCGGGCTCGGTTCGAGATCTGCCCCTGGCCGAGCTCGAGGCGGGTCACTGCGCTTCTGCTGGCCGTCTGGAACGCGCTCTCCCTCCTTGCGATATGCAGAAGCGACCGCGACGCGATGCACTTTAAAATGATAATCTAGACTGACACACTCGTTTATTTTAGAACGGCTGTTCGTGTCTAGTTCGAAGCGCCGAGCAGCAAAAATCCAGCAAGTTGGCACAGTAGGGGTACAGCTGATGGTGCATCTACCGGTCATCTCAGTCAACCCATGGCACCTGCTGGGTCTGTCCCGAGACCTGCACCTAGCCTGGCACAGTAGGGGTACAGGTGGTGCATCTGCCAGTCATCTCAGTCAGCCAACCCATGGCACCTGCTGGGTCTGTCCCGAGACCTCCTGCACCTAGCCTGGCACAGTAGGGGTACAGCTGGTGGTGCATCTGCCAGTCATCTCAGTCAGCCAACCCATGGCACCTGCTGGGTCTGTCCCGAGACCTCCTGCACCTAGCCTGGCACAGTAGGGGGTACAGCTGGTGGTGCATCTGCCAGTCATCTCAGTCAGCCAACCCACGGCACCTGGTCTGTCCCGAGACCTCCTCAGCAGGCGACGACACCTCACGTGGTGGCCTCAAAGTCACCTGGCCTGGCACAGACGCCGTGGTGACGTCACCGTCCTTTAGTAGCGTGGCGGGGATTGGGGGGGCGGTGGTGCATGGCGCTACGCTGGGCTACGAACCTGGATTCCCCGAGTTCGATTCCCACTCACGGCCACAAACATCAGTGACGATTATCCGAACCGGTCCTGGACCTCGGCTAGGTCGACTCAGCCTCAAAATGAGTACCTGGTGCGGTGTGTAAACATCGTCACTAGGGAGACAAAGGCGGTCGGCGTGGTGCTGGCCACCCACCCCCTCGTGTGCCGTGCGGCCTTCATAGGTGCNGCTACCTAGCAGCACCTGTCCCTACAGTATGTTAAGGCTACACGGGGGATGTGCGTGTGTATGAGTGTGTGCGAGTATGTGAGTGTTTGCGAGTGTGAGTGTGTGCGAGTGTGTGAGTGTGTGTGAGTGTGTATGAGTGTGTGCGAGTGTGAGTGTGTATGAGTGTGTGCGAGTGTGAGTGTTTGCTGAATGTGTGAGTGAGTGCGAGTGTGTGTGAGTGAGTGAGTGTGTGTGAGTGTGTGTGAGTGTTTGCGAGTGTGAGTGTGGGTGAGTGTGTGAGAGTGTGAGTGAGTGTGTGCGAGTGTGAGTGAGTGTTAGTAAGTGTTTGCGAGTGTAGTGAGTGTGAGCGAGTATTTGCGAGTGTGAGTGCGTGTGAGCGAGTGTGAGCGAGTGTGAGCGAGTGTTTGCGAGTGTGAGTGAGTGTGAGTGAGTGTTTGCGAGTGTGGGTGAGTGCGAGTGAGTGAGTGCGAGTGAGTGTGTGTGGTGTGCGAGTGTGAATGAGTGTGTCGAGTGTGAGTGAGTGTGTGCGAGTGAGTGAGTGGTGAGTGTGAGTGAGTGTTGAGTGTGAGTGAGTGAGTGTGAGTGAGTGTGTGTGAGTGAGTGTGTGCGAGTGAGTGTGTGCGAGTGTGAGTGAGTGTGAGTGAGTGTGTCGAGTGTGAGTGAGTGTGAGTGAGTGTTTGCGAGTGTTTGCGAGTGTGAGTAAGTAGTGTGAGTGTGAGTGAGTGTGTGTGAGTGGGTGGGTGAGTGTGGGTGGGTGGGTGAGTTTTGCGAGTGTGAGTAAGTCCAGTGTGAGTGAGTGTGTGAGTGTGAGTGAGTGTGTGTGAGTGGGTGGGTGAGTGTGAGTGGGTGGGTGAGTGTTTCGAGTGTGAGTAAGTNGTGTGAGTGAGTGTGTGAGTGAGTGTGTGTGAGTGAGTGTGGGTGAGTGTGGTGGGTGGGTGAGTGTTTCGAGTGTGAGTGTCCAGTGTGAGTGAGTGTGTCGAGTGTGAGTGAGTGTGTGTGAGTGGGTGGGTGAGTGTGAGTGGGTGGGTGAGTGTTTCGAGTGTGAGTGAGTGTGAGTGAGTGTGTGCGAGTGTGAGTGAGTGTGAGTGAGTGTTTGCGAGTGTTTGCGAGTGTGAGTAAGTNGTGTAGTGAGTGTGTGAGTGTGAGTGAGTGTGTGTGAGTGGGTGGGTGAGTGTGGGTGAGTGTTTGCGAGTGTGAGTAAGTNGTGTGAGTGAGTGTGTGAGTGTGAGTGAGTGTGTGTGAGTGAGTGTGGGTGAGTGTGAGTGAGTGTGGGTGAGTGTTTCGAGTGTGAGTGAGTAGTGGGTGAGTGTGTGTGAGTGAGTGTGTGAGTGAGTGTGGGTGGGTGGGTGAGTGTGGGTGAGTGTTTTGGAGTGTGAGAGTAAGTAGGTGAGTGAGTGTGGGTGAGTGAGTGAGTTTTGCGAGTGTGTGTGAGTGTGTGTGAGTGTGTGTGAGTGAGTGTGGGTGAGTGTGGGTGAGTGAGTGAGTNTTTGCGAGTGTGAGTGTGTGAGTGGTTTCTGTCACACGAACAGACCGCGACCTCTGTGAGTATTCCCGCAAGACGAGAGAGCCCCGTACTGCTTCGTGGGTCTGCCCTTGAAGGGCGCTCGAAACCCGGGCACGTGTCCCCTGCCCACCACTCCTCGGCGCCTTGCCACACGCGGGATGGGCAGCGGGTGGGCAGCAGAGAGGGGGGGGGGTGGGTACGTCCTGGGCAGCGGGTGGGAGCAGAGAGAGACGGGGGGGGTACGTCTCTGGGAGCAGAGGGAGGGGGTGGGTACGTCTCTGGGCAGCAGAGAGGGGGGGAGTGGTACGTCCTGGGCAGCAGAGAGGGGGGGGTGGTACGTCCTGGGGGGGGGGTACGTCCTGGGCAGCAGAGAGAGANGGGGGGGGGTACGTCTTGGGCAGCAGGAAGGTGGGGGGGTGGGTCTTTGGTTCTCGGTGCTGAGTTGGGTTGCTGCAGTTGCCCCTCACCCCCCGCCCCTCCACCCCCCAATCCCTCTATCACTCCCGCCCCTCCACCCCCTCCGCCTTCCACTCCGCCTCCCAATAAACTCGATTAGAGCACGAGCGATGGATATGTACCCGAGCTCTCGCTCCTTCGCTTTATTTTAGACGAAGGTGGGGGGGGGGAGGTGGGGGGCGTTGGGCAGTGAAGGTGGGGAGGCAACCCCCCCGCCCCCCCCCAAAAAAATGTTTCAATTCCACGACAACAAAAAACTCTGCGGTCCCAATCTCGTTGATTAAAACGAATCTAGCGGAATGCACGGACGAGCGAGTCTGGCTGGCCAGGGTCCACGTGAACTTGGAGCCGTGGCTGTGTGTCGTGGTGGTGGTGTGGTCGTGTTGCTGCCACTGCCGCGGTGGTGGTGGTGGTTGTGGTGGTGGTGGTGGTTGTGGTGGTTGTGGTTGTGGTGGTTATTGTGGTTGTATCGCGGTAGGCGGTCGCACCAGCCGTGAAGTGCCAGAGGTCGCCGCCGGTTCGATTCGGGATCAAGCATCTGGCAGTGGAAGCCCCAACGCGGCAGGATCCTCCTGAACATTGACCCTTCGACTCCTCGTGCCTTTGCTGGATTCACAACGCAAATTACCGAGATTGTAATTCTCTTTATCTCTCTCTCAAGAGGCTCATAATGCCTCGCCTGGTGTGCATGAGGTCGTGGGTTCGACCCTGACGCCTGTACGTGCTGTTATGAATAATACTGTGCTGTAATAACAGCAACAGCAATACTAATATAACCAAGGCACCATCACTGAATCCCAAGCCTCCTTTTCAGGAGAGTGTTGCTACATTGGGGGTGCCACGGTGGCTCGGAGATGTTAACTACCTCGCCTGGTATGCAGGAGGTCGTGGGTTCGATCCCGACCCTGACGGAGTCTGCGTGTCTCTCTCTCCGAGGTCGCGTGGATTTTTCCCCGGGTCCTCCTGTTTCCCCCTCCACATTTAGAAACAACATCACGCGTTTAGATTATTTGGCTGCTGCGAAAAACGTCCACACGATAAGCCAGCTATCATTTGTGGTAGCCAGGTCGCTACCATATGAAAAAGCGCTACATAGCATAGCCTTATCTGGTAAAATAACAACAAAGTTCAGTTTAGACTGTCTGAGCATTGAACCAGTAGTAGTACCACTGGGATCCTGTGTTCAAACTAAACTATTTAAACTAAACTATATTTGAGTGTAGTTCATGGGTTTCAACCACGCGACATCCAACCGGGTTCTCAGGTATGCCGAATGTGCTGTTTGTCGACTCGGGGTCATCACTAAACCGCCCTCGCAAGTAAAACAATCACCCTCTCTCCCGCTACCTTATTTGTATCACTTTGAAAGCCCGGAGTTCCGTTTGTACATCAACTAAATGATACGAGCCTTTCAGAAGACCATTATCGAAAAGTTATGGAAAGTGGACCCCCCCCCCCACCCAGATGTGGGGGTAGAAAGTTGACCCAACAGGGTTCCAAAAATTGTCGACCACCCCCTAAAATGATTTCACCCCCCCCCCCAAATAAAAATGTCTTTGGTAGGCACCCTACATCCTGGTGCTGGCTGCCCCACCCCCTCGTGTGCCACAATGCCGACCTTCATAGGTGCTACTCGCTAACAGCACTTGCCCCAACAGTCTGTTAAGGCTATATGGGGCTTTGTTTTTGGCAGTGAACATGGGCTGCAGGGATGAATAACTTTCACCACGAGTCGTACGACATTTACAATCGTACCATTGCTTAAACACGCATATGTCTACGACGGTATGCCTACTATAATCACCCAGGAACGTCCTTAACGCTCGTGACGTCACTCCACATCGACCAGCCCCCCCTCATTAATATGCATGAGCAGGTGACGTCCTCCAAATGGACCCCCCACCATTCATAATAATTAGCAGCTGACGTCACTCCACATGGGGGGGCAAGGCGCCTCCCCCCCCCTCCTCGGCGTCAACTCACAGCCCTCACTACAAAGGCAGAACCCTCACGTCACGTGATCTCCGTCACGCTGTTGAGACATCAAAGTAAAAAGGACGTGATGATGAACAAGGGATAATAACCTTTACATGAACTAAGTCTGTGTCACCGTGTCCTTACAAATTGCACACGCATTCATGCAGTGAATACCACGTCGCGCTCTGCTCTTCGCTTGCAAGTTTCAGATTTACTGCAATACACCCGTCCTTGGAGCGGCAACAGTCTAGCTATAAATGTGTATATGTACGTGACTACATCAATATATATAATTGCATTATTATTCGTGCTATTGTTGTTGCTGTGACCCGGGCATCTGACCCTCGTGGTTACAATCTGATGGAGCTGCCTGGAACGAACATCGCGGCTCGTGATGTCGACGCGATGTCCCCTGGATGTCATTCCAAACTTCACAATTTTACTTTTTTTTAGATTTGAAGTTTTCGTGACTGCAGGGATCCATACTCTTTGTTTTTTCGGTAAAGTCACGGAGGTGAAAAATGAAATAAATTAAAAATTAAAACAACTAAATTAAATCACGACGTTTCGGAAGCAACACAAGCATCCGTCATCAGGTGTGACTGCTCCAGCAAAATTTGTTGTTTTCATTTTTTATGTATTTTATTTTTTACCTACGTGACTTTATCGAAAAAAACAAAGAGTAACTTTTATTTTATTTTACCAGGTAAGGCCCCACTGAGTTGTGTAGCTCTTACACTATGAGACCTCCTTTACCAGTGGCAAAATATAGTAGTAGATTTTTACCCTTTCAACTGGTACAAAAACGAACACCTTTATACACGGCATCATGTTTGAAATATATTTTGCCACTGGTAAAGGAGGTCTCATAGTGTAAATGCTTACCCCGAGCTCTCAATGCTCTGATAGTGCGCTGTCTTTGAGTTGTATGCCTTTTGGCGTCATCTGGTCCAACACCAATAGAGACTAGGCTCTAAGAAAATCTGTCTCGGGTGTGGACCAATCAACTTCAAGGACAGTGCATATCATTACCATCATCAGAGTTGTTTCTTTTTGTTTGCATTTTTACTGCTTGTGTTGTGGTTATTGCAAACATGATTCCTTGTATAAAGGTGTCAGTTTTTGTACCAGTTAAAGGGTAAACACCTATTACTACTGTGTAGCTCTCTTCGGAAGTGACCTGGACATCACAAATGATAGCTCAACGAAGTGGCTTATCATCATCACGTGAGCATCTATAGCGGCCGAATACTCTAAACGCGTGACGTTGATTCTACACGTGGAGGCAAAAACCAGAGGACCCGGAGGAAAATCCACGCGACCACGGGAGAGAGACTCGCAAACTCAAGATATACAGCAGGCGTCGTCAGAGTCGGGATCAAACCCGCGACCTCCTGTAGACCAGGCGAGGTCGTGAACATTTCTGGCCGCTGTGATGCCCACCTCACCGGGTGAGCGGGCCGTCTCATCATCGGCGCACCGATAGGCGCTCGCGCACCACGTTACAATGTAATTGATTTGGCTGCGTCGGGTGGAGGAGGGTTTTACGACACAAGCTTGGCCAGATCACTGCAGAGCCTAACCCAAGATGTCAACGGCGAACCGTGACTAACGAGGCTGTTACGTTGATGTTCGCGATGATGGTCGTGGTGGTGGTGGCGACGAGGATCACTCTCGTCATCATCATTCTGCTGGACGTGATGATGGTGACGATGATGACGACGATGTTAACTTCTCGCCATGGTGTCAGGTTCGGGATCGAAGCCACGACCGCCTGCATACCAGGCGATGTAGTTAACATCTCCCAGCCCCCGTGGCGCCCTCACAGAGACTCGTAGAGTTACACAGAGACTGGGAGAACAGTGGGCAGGGTTTTGCCCAATCCTCGGCAGCTGGCTTTAAAAAAACACGTGGCGCCGTCCATCAATGACGTCACGCACTTAGGGGGGGGGGGTCAGACATTGGTGACGATGTGTGACGAGGGGGGGGGTCAGACATTTGTGACGATGTGTGACGAGGGGGGGGGGGTCAGACATTTGTGACGATGTGTGACGAAGGGAGGTTTGAGGAATGTGATGTCACATAAAAATGCGCAACTTTAAATAAATAAAGACAACACGTTCTACTTAATTAAATAGACTTTTTGATAAATGGTTTTTCCTACAACATCAGAGTGCAGCGCCACATTAAATACGCACAACAATGACAATAGTTTAAAGCGATTTGAAGCATGGTTTTTTTTTGGGGGGGGGGCAGAGCTTTGTGACGTCATATTTGACGGGGGGGGGGGGTCAAAAATCGTCCAAAATCGCGTGACGTAATTTATGGACGGCCCCCGTGACAAATGAATGGTCGAACAACAATCGTAATAATGATCTTATTTGTATCGACAAAATTACAATTGTTGTTGTTGTGTTCGGCTGCAGGTATCACGACACCAAGGACATCACCAGCAACTTCCTGGGAGCCATGTGGCTCATCTCCATCACGTTCCTCTCCGTGGGCTACGGTGACATGGTCCCCCACACGTACTGCGGCCGCGGGGTCTGCCTCCTCACCGGCATCATGGTGAGCTCCAAAGACAAAGATCCCCCGTGTAGCCTCGCGGACCTGTTTGGGGCAAGTGCTGTTAGCGAGCAACGATGAGGGGGTGGGTGGCCAGCGCCATGCCCGGTGTTTACACACCGCATCGGGTACTCATTTGAGGCTGAGTCGACCTAGGGGAGGCCCAGGACCGGTTCAGATAATGGTCACCGGTGTTGTTGGCCGTGAGCCGGCATCGAACGCGAGTCGCCGGGTTCGTAGCACCGCTCCCCGCACACAAACACACAAACACACACGCGCGCGCACAATCACAGAGAGACAAGGATTCTTCCGTATCGCTTGTAACAGACTGTTAAGTTTGTTTAGCTTAAGCGGGGTGGGAACTCAAGGGACCGCGGATGAGTCTCATTTGCAAGAGTGACCTTCTGGAGCATTAATCCGCTGCCAGTAGGGGGCGATGGTTGTTACTGTGTGTGCGTGTGTCTGTGTGTGCGTGTGTCTGTGTGCCTGTGTCTGTGTGTGCGTGTGTCTGTATGTGTGCCTGTGTCTGTGTGCCTGTGTCTGTGTGCCTGTGTCTGTGTGTGTGTCTGTGTGCGTGTGTCTGTGTGTGCCTGTGTCTGTGTGTGTGTCTGTCTGTGTGTGTGTCTGTCTGTGTGTGTGTCTGTGTGTGCGTGTGTCTGTGTGTGTGTCTGTGTGTGCGTGTGTCTGTGTGTGTGTCTGTGTGTGTGTCTGTGTGCCTGTGTCTGTGTGTGTGCACGGTGCGTAAACATCGCCACTACGGAGACAAAGGCGGCCGGGCGTGGTGTTCGCCACCCACCCCTCGTGTGCCGTGCCGGCCTTCATAGGTCCTCGCTAACAGCACTTGCCCCAACAGTCTGTTAAGGCTATACGGGAGATTTTTGTCTTTGTGTTTGTGTATGGTTCTGTGTGTGGGTTCGTGTTTGGGTCTGTGTGTGGGTCTGTGTGTGGTTCGTGTGTAGGTCTGTGTGTGGGTCTGTGCCTGTGTCTGTGTGTGGGTCTGTGTGTGGGTCTGTGTGTGTCCGTGTGTGGGTTCGTGTGTAGGTCTGTGTATGGGTCTGTGTGTGGGTCTGTGCCTGTGTCTGTGTGTGGGTCTGTTTCTGGTCTGTGTGTGGTCTGTGTGTGGGTTGTGTGTGGGTCTGTGTGTGGGTCTGTGTGTGGGTCTGTGTGTGGGTCTGTGTGTGTGTATGTGTGTGTGTTAATTTTCGAATTTGTCTAAATTCTGAGCGTGACGCCGTCACGACTGTGGCACCGCTCTTGCGAATGACGTCGCGGGATCTTTCACGTCCCACTGCGAGCGAATCAGATGGCGTGTGGCTAGGAGATGTTAACTACCTCGCCTGGTACACACGAGGTCGCGGGTTCGATCCCGAACTTGATGCCTGCTGCTGTATATTTGGAGTTTGTAGTTTCTCTCTCTCTCTCTCTCCCCGTGGTCGCATGGATTTTTCTCCGGGTCTTCGAGTTTTCCCTCCATATTTAGAATCAACATCACGCGTTTAGAGTATTTGGCTGCTTGACATGTCCACGTGATGATGATAATCCACTTGCTTGAGCTATCATTTGTGATAGCCAGGACACGTCTGAAAATGAACTACGTAGCACAGGGCGCCTTACCTGGTTAAAATTTAAATAGTTTTTTCATGGTATTACGGTTCGTACACCGCAGTTATAACCAGGGCGGCCATCAGATTCGCACACAGCGGTCCTCTGCAACGAGCACCGAAACGACAGACTGGTGGGTGCATGCGGTGTTAGCGAGCGCCTATTAGGGGGGTGGGAGGGGGTAGTCGTTTGGCTGTCATCATCACGCCACCGCCGCCGTCGTCTGTCCGTACGGCATGCGCGTTGAACTTCTTTCATAGGTCGTGGGTTCGATCCCGACCCTGACAACGCCTGCTGTATATTTGGAGGTTGCATGTCCTCTCTCTCTCGCTCACCGTGGTCGCGTGGGCTTTTAATTTTCGGAGTCCTCCTTTTCCTCCCCCTCCACGTTTAGAATCAACATCACACCGGTGTGTTTGAGAGTAAAATGTGATTTGTGAATGCTGTGGGTCTACTCTCCAGCACCCCGGTGTGCTGCGCTAGTAAATAATTGCGACGTTTTGCTTGACGTGACAACCCTCCTCGCGACTTGGCCGTGTCGGGTGGCCGCAGGTTTAGCGACGCTTTGTTTATGTTCGTGCGATGTAAGACGACTAAACAACTTCTCGTGGATTCCTGTTCAGTTTGGCTCTTAATTAGGATGCTCTGATCGTGTGTTTATTATGCGTTTAAAAAAAATCATACTTTAAGTTCATTATAATGTTACGTCGTGTTTTAATGCGTCATTCTTATCGTCCCTTTACATTGCGTCAGCCGCTTGTATTTTACCCCCCCCCCCTCCCCCTCGTGAATAACTTCGCGTTGCGTTCTCTGCGACGCGAAGTTTGATTTGTCGTCATCTCTGTCCTCGGGGTCTCTCTCTGGGTTTACCGTGCGGCCTGCGACGCTTGTTCTTGTCTTTCTCGCGTCGCACGTGAACGGGCTTTGACCTCTGGCGTTAATGACGACGGCTATAATGGGGGGGGGGGGGGGGACACGTGCAGGGAAGGGAGGCATTGGGAACACGAACACAGCGCGCGTGCACGCGGGTACGCGGTGCACAAGACATCGCAACAACAAGAACAACCACAGGCCACAGACGCGCTGTGCACTTCATCGGTGGCGAAGTTAAATTTCGATTTAAAGCTTTCGTGACTGCAGGGATTCATCTCTTGGTTCTTTCGGTAAAGTCACGTAGAAGGGAAATAATAAATAATAAAACTAAAACATGATAAAATAATTCTCACGACGTTTCGGCCACAACGCAAGCAGCCGTCCGCAGGTGAAGAACAGGTCTGTCGGAAGACAGCGTCTTCGACGCTGTTCTTTCCGACAGACCTGTTCTTCACCTGAGGACGGCTGCTTGCGTTGTGGCCGAAACGTCGTGAGAATTATTTTATTATGTTTTATTTTTATTTTTTATTATTTCCCTTCTACGTGACTTTACCGAAAGAACCAAGAATGCGAAGTTGTGCGGAGAGGAACGCNTTGAATGCGAGTGCGGGTTGTGCGTTGCGACGTGCCGTACTTGCGCGCTTTTTTTTTTCTAAAATGTGCCCGTTAATGCCTGTCTGTGTGTTTGAAACACCTCTGTGCATGTGTCGTGAACTCGTTAGTGTGTTAGGTTGGCGCGCTGTGTTAGTGGTGCACGTTATGTTTAGTTGTGTTTAGTGTGTGTGCGTGTGTGTGTGTGTTTGTGGTGTGTGCATGTGTGTGTTCGGTCGTGAACTCGGTGTGTTGTGTGTGTGCGCGTGTGTGTGTGTGTGTGTGTGTGTGCGCGTGTGCACGTGTGTGTGTGTGTTAGTGTGTGCACGTGTTTGTGTGTGTGTGCGTCTGTGTGTGTGCGCATGTGTGTGCATGTGCTGTGTCATGTCGGTGTGCTCGAGTTAGTAGTTGTGTGTGTGCATGTGTTGTGAATCTGTTAGTGTGTTCGTGTTGTGTGCCTCTGTGTTAGTGTGTCCATGCGCGTGTGTGTTAGTGTGTGCGTGTGTGTGTTAGTGTGTCCATGTGTGTGTGCATGTGTTATGAACTCATTAGCGTGTGTATGTGTTCGTGTAAGCGTGTATCGGAGTGCATCTGTGTCTGCTTCCTTGCTGTTGCGGGACGGCAACGCTGCGGTGGATGTGAGAAATGCCATTTGGGGAAGGCCAATTCCAAAATTGGCTATAACCTTTCATGGCACTTGTAGCCACCACAGCGGCCAAACGGGGGGCACCTTCAATTATTTACCACGAAACCACGTGGAAATATAGAACACAGCTTGTGCTGGAGGCCCCGCGGGATAGGCATCTATGACGTCTCCTGGCTAAACCCAATTTGGCGGAGCCAGGAGGCTGAATCCTTATCCTCGGGTTCCTCCAGAAACAGCAAAAAGTCATTGTGGGTGGCCACGTGGATTGTTCGAACGCTCACTGTGGAGGAGAGGCTGCCACTCCTTTGTCGGGAGCTGGACCGTACCGCCTGGATCTCTGCGGTATTCATGAGGCCAGGAGGACCTGCTCTGGCTCCTGCCACCACGAGGGTGGACAGTCCTCTACTCGGGGCAGGAACTTCCAAACAACAGGGAGTGGCTCTTATTCTGAACAAAAGAATGAAGGGGGCGTAGTAGCGTGGTGGTGAAGTGTGGGAACCTGTAAGCCCCAGGCTACTGGGTCTTGCCTTCCCATCAAGCAGAGGCGAGGAGTGGTGGTCGTGGTTACTTATGCCCCACCGAAAATGAACATCAGTGGAGGAATGCAGGCAAGGTCAATGAGTCAGATGCCTTCTATGACCTGTCACAGGTGCTAGCTTAAGTGGCCCTCAGGATAGAGTTATTCTGTTGGGTCACTTTAATGCTCAATTGCGTCATGATGGTGCCACCTGGTCTGGAGTGATCAGAAGGCATGGCCCAGATCAGCTCATTGACAACGGTAGGAGGCTGCTCGACTTTTGTGCAGCCCATGGGCGTGTAATTACCAACACGCTGTTCCGGCATCGGGGGCATCCACACAACATCATGGATGATGATGATGATCTGGTGATTGCTGTTCACTCAAAGGAGAAGTTGGAAGCGCTACTGCTGAATCTGGAGCATGCCACTAAGAGGTGGGGCCTTACCATCAGCCCCACCAAAATGAAGCACCTGCCTGGGTATTTTATGCCATCAGACACTCTACCCCCACAACTCCCAATTGTGATGGGGCAGTTGTGGACAGAGTGGAGAGTTTTCCATACCTATGCAGTGTGCCGATGACCGGCTCCGGTTTAACAGCAGAGGTCTCACTCCGAATCAGTCGAGTGGCATTATCTTTTAATCGGCTACGTAACGCTGTGTGGAAGCTACCTGGTCTTTTTGACTATGGTCATGCCCTCCCTTCTCTATGCTTGCGAAACATAGAAGACCCTCTTAATGGAACATCTTCACTGGTTAGAAACATTTAGGCTGGCCTGCCTGTGATCCAGTCTGGGTTTAGCCAGGCTGGATTGTTTGAGGAGCGGCTAAATCCTTGAATCATCAAGACAAAATCCCATCGGTGAGCTCTTCTGGCAGGCAAGGCTGCATTGGCTGGGTCAAGTAGCCCGCATGCCCAGCCACCACATGCATAAACAGCGTTTTTGTATTCTTTGGGTCTTTCAGTAAAGTCACGTAGATAGGTTCAAAGAAAATAACAAAAAACTACGACGTTTCAATCGCAGCGGATGACGAAACGTCGTAGTTTTTTGTTATTTTCTTTGAACCTATCTACGTGACTTTACTGAAAGTCCAAATAATATTCATTCCTGTAGTCACTAAAGCTTTAAGTTGAAATTTAAACAGCTTTTGTTCGACCGAATAGCGGGGGCTAAATGGGCACGGCACGGGCTAGAGGGGAGATGTAGTGATGTGGTACAGGAGGATGTGAAGCTGAGTGGACTTGCCGGTGACCGGTACCAGCAGTGTCAAGATTGGCCTCTGTGGAGGAGGCTCGTGAAGGATGCTACTGGGCAGTTGGAGGCAGTCGCCGTCCAACGACAACGGAGGGCAGAGAACCGACGCTCACAACAACGAGCGGAGCACCGGGTGGGTTAAACACAACGAGTTGTCACAGTAGGGGCACAGGTGGTGCATCGGTCAGTCGCCTCAGTCAGTCGACCAATGGGACCTGGGTCTGTCCCGTGACCTCCTGCCAGCGGGCTTTCGACACTTCACGTGGCCTCAACGTGCACATAGCCGGCACAAGCGCCATGGTGACGTCACCGCCACTTAGTGGCGAATGGCGGTTGTTGTGTGTGTCTGTGTGTCTGTGTTTTTAGTGTGTGCATGTGTTAGTGTGTCCATGTGTGTTCTAGTGCGTGCGTTTGTGTGTATTTATGTGTATTCATGTGTGCGTGTGTGCGCACATCCGTGTGCGTGCCTCTCTGCATGGGCATGTGCACCAGTATTCACAGGTGTGTGTGTGCCCATTGTCTGTAGGTGTTGTGCAATGTTTTTGTGTGCGTGAGCAACTTTAGTCGAGTGTGTGCGCGCGCTATGTGTGTGTGTGTGTGCGCTATGTGTGTGTGTGCTANGTGTGTGTGTGTGCGCTATGTGTGTGTGTGCGCTATGTGTGTGCGCTATGTGTGTGTGTGCGCTATGTGTGTGTGTCCACGTGTGCGCTATGGGAGTGCGCGCGACGTTAGTTGTTGGCGTGCGCGTGTGCTTACGTCCGTCGTGGTTGTCGTGGTTGTGGTTGTTGTTGTTGTCGTGGTTGTTGTTGTTGTTGTTGTCCGTGGGCCGTGGCCACCCCCCGTGTGCACGCCGCAGGGCGCCGGCTGCACGGCGCTCGTGGTGGCGGTGGTGGCGCGCAAGCTGGAGCTCACCAAGGCCGAGAAGCACGTGCACAACTTCATGATGGACACGCAGCTCTCCAAGAGGGTGAGTGCCGACAGCCGTGCGCCCGCGTCATCCTCACTGGCGTCGTCACCGTCAGTGTCGTCGGTGTCGTCGGTGTCGTCATCATCGTCACCGTCATCGTTGTGACCATCGTGGTCATCATCTTCAGCGTTGTCACCATTGTCATCATCGTCATCATAATCATCATCGTCGTCGTCATCATCGTCATCGTCGTCACCATCCCATCGTCTTCACTGTCGTCATCTTCATCATCGTCATCATCATCGTCGACATCGTCGTTACCATCCCATTCCCATTCCCATCGTCGTCATCGTCATCACTGTCGTCATCTTCATCATCGTCACCACCATCACTGTCACCACCATCGTCGTCACCATCACCAGCAGTATCTCCAGCAGGACCATGATGACGAGAGTGATCATCACCATCACCACCACCACGACCATCGTCACTAATGTCAACGTAACCGCCTCGTTACTTGTTACGATTCGTCGTTGACATCTGGGTTAGGCTGTGCAGTGATGTGACCAAGCTTGTGTCGTCAAACCCTCCAACACCTGGCGCAAGCCAAACAGATTACATTGTCACGTGGTGTGCGAGCGTCTAACGGTGCACTGATGATGGTTCGGCCCGCTCACCCGGTGAGTTGGGCACCGCAGCAGCCAGATGTTAACTCCCTCGCCTGGTATACAGGAGGTCGTGGTTCGATCCCGATCCTGACTCCTGCTGTATATTTGGAGTCTGCGGTGTCTCTCTCTCATCATCATCAATGTGGCTAGGAGATGTTAACTACCTCGCCTGATATACAGGAGGTCGTGGGTTCGATCCCGACCTGACTTCTGCTGTATATTTGGAGTTTGCGTGTCTCTCTCTCATCATCACCTCGGTGGCTAGGAGATGTTAACTACCTCGCCTGGTATGCAGGAAGTCGTGGGTTCGATCCCGACCCTGACTCCTGATGTATATTGGAGTTTGCGTGNCTCTCTCTCTCTCTCTCATCATCATCACGGTGGCTAGGAGATGTTAACTACCTCGCCTGGTATACAGGAGGTCGTGGGTCCGACCCCGACCCTGACGCCTGCTGCTGTATATTTGAGTTTGCGCCTCTCTCCTCGTGGTGGCGTGGATTTTTCTCCGGTCTCTGGTTTTCCCAGACACATTTAGAATCGACTCACGCGTTTAGAGAATATGTGGCTGCTATGAATTTCCACACGATGATGATGATGATAAGCCACTTCGTTGAGCTCTCATTTGTGATTGCCAGGTCGCTTCTGAAAAATAGCTACATGGCTCACTGCGCTTTTACCTGGTAAACTAGAAACACATTAAAACCAACAAAAATAAATTTGTTTTTTAGTGGTACGTTCCACTGCTGGATGAGATGGCCCCTCCTAATCCACGTCGCGGTGCGGATCGTGGGTGCGTTTGTTTTGACCATACTTCACCCCGCTGGCCATTGCGAGTTGGTGAAGGCGGCGAGTGTAGACGAGGCGGCATAGAAGTACAGCACAACGGGTTGGGTTTGCTGCACTGCAGCGTAACTCATTAGGTTGCTTTCATTCCTGCGGCTAGCCTTCCTTAATGAAGGCGTTCGTCACAAAGCTACGACGTAGACCTTGCTATCACGCATCTCTGCCATCTCGAGATAGTCAGCTTCTGGAAAATCATCGATAGCATCTGTCACCCAGGGTGGGAACCCCACCACCTCCCCTCCACCCCGCTAAATAAATGTTTGTGGGTCCAACGGCTCAAGGACCAAGTGGAGACGTTCAGGGGGACGGGGGGGGGACGTGTGGGGGGGGGGGCTGGGAGGAGTCGGTACCAAAGCCGTGGCATTCTGCTCCCTCTCTGGCGCGCGCGCCAAGAACATTTCGCTCCGCTGAAAATCTCCACCCAGCCCAACCCCAGCCCCTTCCCTCTCTCTCTCTGGGGGGCGGGGGAGGGTCAGAGGTCAAACGGATTTTGGCAGTGATCACGGAGCGCGGGCGGGGTGGATGCCCCATCGCTCTCATCAAATTAGCCGGGCCGCCTCCTCCTCCTCCCCGCCGCCGCCACTGCCGCATTACCCTGAGCAGAATCCGGGCGGTCAGTCCCCCGTTTCCTACACAATAGGGGCAAGAGAGAGAAAAAAAACACAGCACACACACACAGCACACCACAAAACAACTGGACCTGTCTCTGCAATTACTAAAATTGCCCCATATTCCGCGCGGTCAATTCAGTGGCCCGGGCTTTGCATCAGGACGACAGTGATTTGCGGCTCAATGGGGGAGGGAGGGCACGTCTCATCGCTAATGCTCATGGACCCGAGCAGCAGCCAGCCCCGTGCATCCCCCTCCCCCCCCCAACTGAGAGCGATTTAAACCCCCTTGGGGCTCACGGGGCCACCAGCCCGACCGCCCCTCCCCTCGACACCACCCCTCGACCACCACCCCCCCACCGGCCGGCCCCCCCGGACCGACCCCCCCCCTCCCCCCACCAGCGCAGCTCGCCACGAATCCGGGGCCCCCGCGGCAGAGCGAGCGGCTCGCGGAGGGAAGGGACATTGCGAGATGAAGTTCCTGTTTAAGGCGGGGGGGGGGGGGGGGGGTTGATTCAGCCCATCATCATCGTCGTCGTTATCCTTCCGGGGTCGATAAAACGACTGCCGCCGCTTGTGTGTGGAGGTCGACAGCGATTCGTCCTATAGAGAGACTCTCACCCCCGCCATAGCAATGTGGAACTTCCCACCACTCGCTTAAGCAGAAGCTCGCGTGGACTTTGCCTTGCGACTCGGTGGGACCCAGAGGTCAGCGGGACTCGGGTCAAGGTCAGGAGGTCAACACGGCCATTGCCGCTGATGCCGTCAAACGTCGAGGCCATGGCGGCTTCCTTCCTTCTGATGCCACTGCTGCGGTCCCCGTGACGTATCAACAAAAGATAAAGATCCCCCGTGTAGCCTTAACAGACTCTAGGGGCAAGTGCTGTTAGCGAACACCTATGAAGGCCGGCACGGCAGACAAGGGGTGGGTGGCCAGCACCACCCTCGGCCGCCTTTGTCTCCCAGTGGCGATGTTTACACACCGCACCGGTACTCATTTGAGGCCGAGTCGGCCTAGGGGAGGCCCGGCACCGGTTAAATATCGTCACTGGTGGTGTTGGCCATGAGCAGGAAACGAACCCCGGTCGCCAAGTTCATAGCGCAGCGTAGCGCTAACCGCTGCACCACCGCTCCCCGACGTCTCAACAACCACCGCCAATGCCGGCTGGCGTGAGAGCTCTTCTCTTGCCCCTCGGCGCTGACCTCTGGGCGCCACTGCCTTGCGTGCGCATCGGTGCGACCAGCCCAGATTGTCACCACCCCAGGCGTCGCGTTCCAGACGTCCCCAGCTGGTCACCCCGACACAGGGTGATGGCGATGACGTTGAAGCGNCCCCCCCCCCCCCGCATGCTCCTGGGTCACGCAGAACCATCCCCCTTCGATCCGAGTCGCCAGCAATTAATCCTTCAAATCGCCTTCAGGATCGTCTCAAAGTGCGCGCTGGTGAAGTGACGCGTTCAACGGGTGGCGTGCCCCCCCCCCTCCTCCANCCCCCCGCCCCCCTACCCACTCCCCCCCCTACCCCCCCCCCGTCCCCTACCCACTCCCCTTACCCCCCCCCACGTTCCCCTACCCACTCCCCTACTTACCCCCCCTACTTACCCCCTCCGTCTCCTACCCACTCCCCCTTACCCCCCCCCTACCCACTCCCCCTTAGCCCCCCCACGTCCCCTACCCACTCCCCTTACCCCCCCCACGTCCTACCACTCCCCCCTTACCCCGCCCCCACGTCCCCCTACCCACTCCCCCTTACCCCCGCCCCACGTCCCCTACCCACGCGCCCCTCCCGCGCCGTTTCTATTTGATGAACATCGCCGTCATTCACTTCCTGCGTTTCTCAAACACGAAACGCCAAGTCGCAGGCTCCACCGTTGTGTTCACGGCGGCGTGCCCGCACGCACAAAGACAAAGGTCCCCCGTATAGCCTCAACCAACGGGCACTTTATTTTTATTTTTACGAGGCAAGCCGCCAGGGCACACGCCCGGACCCGCCTTTGTCTCCCTCGCAGCGACGTTGACGCCATCGCCCCGGGGTTGCTCATTCGAGGCCGAGTCGACCTAGGGGGGGCCCACGACGGGTGGTGGCCGCGAGCGGGGATCGAACTCGGGGGCCGGGTTCGCAGCGCCACTGCGTCTGACCGCTCCCCGGAACGTGCGCCCAGGGAAGCCAAACATTCGGAGGCCAGAATTTTTTTTATAATATATTCACCGGTCTCGCACGACGTGACTCATGTCAGGAAAGCGATATTGATTGCGTATGAATTGATAGTCCGCGATACATATATAAATATATAATGTTGTGTCGTGGAGGGAGGGAGGGAGGGGAGGCTGGGTGCCGCAGTGGCGCGGTGGTTTCCATCGGAGCGACGGGGACCCGACTGCGATCCAGAAGTCGCGATGTCGCCTCCGGTCTGCCGGCGGCGGACGCGACGAGAGGAGTCGTTGGGGCGGCGTTCATGAGATGTTAACTACCTCGCCTGGTATGCAGGAGGTCGTGGGTTCGATCCCGACCCTGACGATGCTGCTGCATATTTGGAGTTTGCGTCTCTCTCTCATCATCATCACGGTGGCTCGGAGATGTTAACTACCTCGCCTGGTATGCAGGAGGTCGTGGGTTCGATCCCGACCCTGACGATGCCTGCTGCATATTTGGAGTTTGCGTCTCTCTCTCTCATCATCATCACGGTGGCTAGGAGATGTTAACTACCTCGCCTGGTATGCAGGAGGTCGTGGGTTCGATCCCGACCCTGACNATGCCTGCTGCATATTTGGAGTTTGCGTCTCTCTCTCTCATCATCATCACGGTGGCTAGGAGATGTTAACTACCTCGCCTGGTATGCAGGAGGTCGTGGGTTCGATCCCGACCCTGACATGCTGCTGCATATTTGGAGTTTGCGTCTCTCTCTATCATCATCACGGTGGCTAGGAGATGTTAACTACCTCGCCTGGTATGCAGGAGGTCGTGGGTTCGATCCCGACCCTGACATGCCTGCTGCATATTTGGAGTTTGCGTCTCTCTCTCTCNTCATCATCACGGTGGCTAGGAGATGTTAACTACCTCGCCTGGTATGCAGGAGGTCGTGGTTCGATCCCGACCCTGACGACGGTGCTNCTGCATTTTGGAGTTTGCGTCTCTCTCTTATCATCATCACGGTGGCTAGGAGATGTTAACTACCTCGCCTGGTATGCAGGAGGTCGTGGGTTCGATCCCGACCCTGACGCTGCTGCATATTTGGAGTTTGCGTCTCTCTCTCTCTCATCATCACGGTGGCTGAGATGTTAACTACCTCGCCTGGTATGCAGGAGGTCGTGGGTTCGATCCCGACCCTGACATGCCTGCTGCATATTGGAGTTGCGTCTCTCTCTTATCATCATCACGGTGGCTAGGAGATGTTAACTACCTCGCCTGGTATGCAGGAGGTCGTGGGTTCGATCCCGACCCTGACGCTGCTGCATATTTGGAGTTTGCGTCTCTCTCTCTCATCATCATCACGGTGGCTAGGAGATGTTAACTACCTCGCCTGGTATGCAGGAGGTCGTGGTTCGATCCCGACCTGACGATGCTGCTGCATATTTGGAGTTTGCGTCTCTCTCTTATCATCATCACGGTGGCTAGGAGATGTTAACTACCTCGCCTGGTATGCAGGAGGTCGTGGGTTCGATCCCGACCCTGACGATGCTGCTGCATATTTGGAGTTTGCGTCTCTCTCTCTCATCATCATCACGGTGGCTAGGAGATGTTAACTACCTCGCCTGGTATGCAGGAGGTCGTGGGTTCGATCCCGACCCTGACGATGCTGCTGCATATTTGGAGTTTGCGTCTCTCTCTCATCATCATCACGGTGGCTAGGAGATGTTAACTACCTCGCCTGGTATGCAGGAGGTCGTGGGTTCGATCCCGACCCTGACGATGCTGCTGCATATTTGGAGTTTGCGTCTCTCTCTCTCATCATCATCACGGTGGCTAGGAGATGTTAACTACCTCGCCTGGTATGCAGGAGGTCGTGGGTTCGATCCCGACCCTGACGATGCTGCTGCATATTTGGAGTTTGCGTCTCTCTCTCTCTCATCATCACGGTGGCTAGGAGATGTTAACTACCTCGCCTGGTATGCAGGAGGTCGTGGGTTCGATCCCGACCCTGACGATGCCTGCTGCATATTTGGAGTTTGCGTCTCTCTCTCTCATCATCATCACGGTGGCTTGGAGATGTTAACTACCTCGCCTGGTATGTAGGAGGTCGTGGGTTCGATCCCGACCCTGACGATGCCTGCTGCATATTTGGAGTTTGCGTCTCTCTCTCTCATCATCATCACGTGGCTAGGAGATGTTAACTACCTCGCCTGGTATGCAGGAGGTCGTGGGTTCGATCCCGACCCTGACGATGCTGCTGCATATTTGGAGTTTGCGTCTCTCTCNTATCATCATCACGGTGGCTAGGAGATGTTAACTACCTCGCCTGGTGTGCAGGAGGTCGTGGGTTCAATCCCGACCCTGACGATGCTGCTGCATATTTGGAGTTTGCGTCTCTCTCATCATAATCATCACGGTTGCTAGGAGATGTAAACTACCTTACCTGGTATGCAGGAGGTCGTGGGTTTGATCCCGACCCTGACGATGCTGCTGTATATTTGGAGTTTGCATGTCCTCTCCCCGTGGACTCGTGGATTTTTCTCTGGGTCCTCCGGGTTTTCCCTCCACATTTAGAATCAACATCACGCGTTGAGAGTATTTGGCTGCCGTAAATGTCCACGTGATGATGAGAAGCCACTTGGTTGAGCTGTCCATTTGTGGCCAGGTCGCTTCTGATAAAGAGCTGTATAGCTCAGCGGGTCTTACCTGGTAAAATAAAAAATATAGTTTAATGGTTTTTAAATAGCGGTGGGGTCAAATCTGGGACTTCCCGCACATTATGCAAGGCGTAATGTGCGAACAGCGCTTGCCCCAACAGTCTGTTGAGGCTACACGGGGATCTTTGTCTTTATGTGAGTGTGTGTTTGTGATTTCGCGTTTCCTTTCGCGTGCGTCGTTCGGCGACCTGACCACTGTTGCAGACGAGACGCTCCTTCTCAAGACGAACAACAACAATAATAATAATAATATAAAAATATAAATAATATGAATAAACAACAAACTTAGATTCCCTAAATCAGTGGCTCTTAATTTTTACTGCAGCTTTGCACCCTTGGGTTCTCAATTGTGAAATGTTTTATGTTACTAAATGCAGGTATCTAAACTTCTAATGAAGTTTAAATACATAGGTTGATAGCACAAAGTAGTTGAACTTACGTGCCCGTGCTTAATTTGTGTTTCCGACGGTTTACCTTCGAACAAAAACGTGTCCGTGTCTCGCCACTCCCCAGATAGGGCACCTCGCACCCCCAAGGGTGGTGTGCACCCCCAAGGGGCACCTCGCACACCCCAAGGGGTGGCGTGCACCCCCCAAGGGGTGGCGTGCACCCCCCCAAGGGGTGGCGTGCACCCCCCAAGGGGTGGCGTGCACCCCAGCTCAAGAAGCCCTCGAGCCTGCACCTGAGCAGTCGTTTAGCGCAGTGGCCCCAAACATTCTTGGCACCAGGGACCGGTTTCGTGGAAGACAATTTTTTCAAAGAAGCTCTTCAGCGACACTTGTTATTTACTCATGTTGGCTACGGTCAGCCAGTGGGCTCACCAACACTGTGACTGAGACAAGCGCAGTGCGGGAAAGAGGCACGGATGGAAGTGGTGAATAATAAAATAATGGTGGGGCCACGCGCGGACTCACCGCTCACCACTATGCGGTGTGTAGAGTGTGTACACACGCGGACTCACCGCTCACCACTATGCGGTGTGTAGAGTGTGCACACGCGCGGACTCACCGCTCTCACCTCCTGCTGCTGTGCGGTCCGGTTCCTAACAGGCCGCGGACCGGTACCGGTCCGTGGCCCGGGGGTTGGGGACCCCTGGTGTAGCCAACAGAAGTGGCGCCGAGGGGTCTCCGACGCTCCGTGTGGCTTCTCGTCGCCCTGCGGACAGTCCCAGCGGCATTTCCGAGCCACGGCGGCAGGGCTTGGATGTGGCTCGGCAACTCGAGCCGTGGCTCAACTCCACATTGTTGAGTCAACATAGCCCGCTGAGAGAGTATTTGTCTGCTGCTATGAATGTGCACGTGAAGCCCGCCCCGTCGAGCCGTCGTCTGTGGTGGCCAGGCTGCTTCTGAAAAGAGCGACACAGCTTGTGGGCCTTGCCTCGTGTGATACCAACAGAACTGATAAAGATACACTCACGCGCCGTCTGCTTCACGAGCACTTGACGTTGAAGATCGCGTGACGCCCTCGGCAAGGAGTAGGCCATCGTGTGCCGGCGTAAGGCGCCAATGTGACAAATGAAACTGTTAAACTAAACTAATTAAACACAATTTTTTTTTATTTTACCAGGTAAGGCCCCCTGAGTTATGTAGCTTTTTTCAGAAGCGACCTCGCTATCACAAATGACAGCTCAACAAGTGGCTTGTCATCATCACGTGGACATGTCAAGCAGCCAAATGCTCTAAACGCGTGATGTTGATTCTAAATATGGAGGGAAAAACTAGAGGACCCGGAGAAAAATCTACGCGACCATGGATGAGAGAGAGAGACACGCAAACTCCAAATAAACAGCAGGCGTCAAGTCGGCATCGAACCCACGACCTCCTGTATACCAGGCGAGGTAGTTAACATCTCCTAGCCACCGTGCTGAGCCAGGCTCCTCAAACCTCCGTGGCCGAAGCCGTTCAATCTCCTCGTCCCTTAATTGCACCTGCACCTAACACCATTCTGGGTTTTTAAAAAAATTCTTTGGAGCCTATTGCGTGCTCTCATATTAAGAATTGCAAAGTTATTTAAAAATCATTATTGCACACTTTTATTGAACTTGCCCTTGTCGTCTGTTTACATGATTCCACGTCTTTGACGCTTAGCGTCTTCGCATCGTTGACGCCTGTTGAGCTGACATGTTCTACACAGCCTCGTCCACCGCGTGACATTTCAAGATTTTCACTTTTGACAAAAACGACCGGTCCGGGTCCCGCCGTCCTGGGTCTGTTCACGTTTTTTACTTAATTGTTTTACTCATCAGTTTTAATAATTCATTGCCATGTTACATTTTAATGATTAGTTTTAGTAATTCGTTTTAATAATACATTTGATAAATTATTGTAATAATTAGATGTAATAATTAATTCAAATAAAAATTAGAATATTTAATTTTGTGAATTAGTTTTAATAATTGATTGCAATATTGTATTTAAATAAATATTGTATAATGTGTTTAATAATCAACCTTCAAATTTAGTTAAAATAATACCTTTGAAATAATAATGTTTAATCATTATTAATCCTTATATTCTACCCCCCCCTTTTTAAATCCTTTATATTAAGTTCACTTGCTTGCTTGCTTGCGTGCTTACGACCGTGCAAATATTTCGGTCGTTTTTTAACCACTTCCCGTGATCCAATCGAGCTGACATTTTGCACACAGACTCGTTGTGCGTGACAATTTATTTTCGTGAAAAATTTTTCCAAAATTTCCCACTTTTTAGGAAAAAAAATTTCATATTTAATTTAAAATACCAATGTGATAAAAATGAAACTCTTACTCAAGAAAAACAGAAATGAATAATAAAATAAAACCGATGCCACGCATATAAAGGATTTTACGGGTTAATTTTTTTAAAATCACGAATAACCACACTCAGCCACGAGAGCAAACGTCTCGTCCAATCAGAGCGCCTGTTGCTTGGCGGCCTCCGACCAATGCGAGGCGAGCTTACAACGCCCGCCGTCATGGCGCCGGGGCAGCCATACTTTCCCCTCTTAGCGCGACATCAACATCTTCAATAACAATTAGAACAATTACGACTCCTGCTATCGCGGAAATAATTACATAGTTATCATCTTGACAAGTAGCACCACCGTTCGCTCTGTCACGCCCGTCCCGGCTCCCTGAGCGAAATATTGTTATCCTCGAGTTGAGCGATTTAACAATGAAATGCCCAAACACTATTTTGATTGACACAAGTGATCATAGCTGCCAGCCCACGTGGGTTACCCGTGTTCTTAGTCAGGGAGATTTGAGTTTTCATGTCAATGCGGCATACAGCCGATTCAATACGGGCACAAATAAATACAAATGTCTGTGTTTCTCCCTCGTGATGGGACGTTGTACGATGAACGTTGAGATGTATAAGGGTGACCAATAAGGTTTTAATTGGTCTGTTAAACGGTAGGCACTGATATGGGGTTAACCGGTATGCAATGTACACTACACACTACTATACATTACTATACCCTACTATACAATACTATACACTATTATACACTGCACTATACACTACACACTACTATACATTACTATACCCTACTATACAATACTATACACTATTATACACTGCACTATACACTACACACTACTATACATTACTATACCCTACTATACAATACTATACACTATTATACACTGCACTATACACTACACACTACTATACATTACTATACCCTACTATACAATACTATACACTATTATACACTGCACTATACACTACACACTACTATACATTACTATACCCTACTATACAATACTATACATATTATACACTGCACTATACACTACACACTACTATACATTACTATACCCTACTATACACTATTATACACTGCACTATACACTACACACTACTATACATTCTATACCCTACTATACAATACTATACACTATTATACACTGCACTATACACTACACACTACTATACATTACTATACCCTACTATACAATACTATACACTATTATACACTGCACTATACACTACACACTACTATACATTACTATACCCTACTAACTACTACACTATTATACACTGCACTATACACTACACTATCATACCTCTTAACCCATATGGTTTACCCGTATTCTTGTACAGGGGAATAATTTTCATGTCCATACGGCGTACAGCCGTTTCAATACGGGCACAAATAAATAAAAATGTTTGTCTATTTGTGTTTCTCCCTGGTGATGGACTTTGTAGATGAACATTGAGATGTATAAGGCACGGGGTGACCAATACGGTCTGAGTTGGTCTGTAATAAAGTGTTGACAGGTATGCACTTATGATTGTTGATATAAGTGCTTTAAATTAAAGTGCTACATCTGTGCACTTTGAATACTGTGTAGCAATATGCCCCGTTGTAAATACGCTCGCATTGTTATACCACTGCAGTCTACATGTCTCTTGCCGTCTCTTGTACGGTACTTTATGATCCCAAAGGCGACAGTTAAACGCGTTATACGTATCGTACTTTTCTAAATGTCATCTCACTACTTGGCAATCTGGGTGATCGTTATTCTAATTTTAATAGCCGTCATTCGTGCTGCGTGCTATCAACCTGTCATTACATAGACGTAGAGCAATGCGCTTGGTTGAATGTTTTGTACGGTCAATGGTTGACATTGGCAAGCCATCATTGTCATCTCTGCAGGGTCATGAAAATCGGTATCACTTTGTGCGAAGTCGTCGGTGGTTGTTAAAGATTGTCCCTGCCATGTGAATGTGGAATTTCCACCGGTGGAGATGACCGCCACACAATACCTGTAGACCTTGTGTCAATCCACTGCTGGATGAGGGTCTCCCCACGCCCTGCCGGTTTGTGGAGACCGTTTGACCATACTTCACCCCAGCCGGTCAGTACGGGCAGCATAGATGTACAATACAACTGGCTATAACCACAACATACTCTTAGTTCTTTCGGTAAAGTCACGTAGGTAAAAAAATGAAATTAAAATTAATACAAATAAGAACTAAGAGTATGAATCCTTGCAGTCACGAAAGCTTCAAATCTAGAAATATAACCACAACATGGCTATGACAACCTGTTTGTGCATGGCAGGCACCCATCCAGGCACTATCCAAGCTCAGAGCTGCTTGGCTTTCGAGTTCCGACCAGATTGGGGTGCATGCCAATTCCGGGTGATGTGTTCATAGGCAGTGAGGGTTATAGTGATGCTGTTCTAAACAGTTAACATCTCGCGATGGCGAGGTGTTAACTACCTCGCCGTGTATACAGGAAGTTGTGGGTTCGATGCTGACCCTCCCGTCTGTATATTTGGAGTTTGCATGTTCTCCCTGTGGTCGTGTGGGTTGTTCTATGGGTCCTCTGGTTTTTCCCCTCCACATTTAGAATCAACGTGCGTTTAGAGTATTTGTCTGCTATTAATTTCCACGTGGTAAGCCACTTCGTTGAGTTGCCAGGCCGCTTACGAGAAAGAGTGATATAGCTCAGTGGGCCTTACCTGGTAAAATGAAAAAAATAGTTTCGGTGAATTTTTCACTTGGGACACTGTGGAACGCTGCTGCTATAGGCTGGCTCCGAGTTGGAATTATCGGCGTAAGGCACCACCACTAGAGTGCAAGGTACCGCTTTTCAAACTATGCAAAGCGCTCTGAGCCAAGGCACTCTACGGATATAACATTTGTTGCAGAGCTTCACAGTTCGACTCGAGCTGGCGCCCTGGTTGACACTGGTGGGGCGTCACGGTGGCGAGATGTTAACCACCTCGCCTGGTATACAGGAGGTCGTGGGTTCAACCCGACCCTCACGCCTGCATTTTTGGAGTTTGCGTGAAGCAGAAAATACATTCCACTCAAGCCAGAGTCGAGTCGCGACTGAGACCCATAGGGGCCCTGCGCATGCAACTCTCTGTCTCTCTGTCTCTCACTCTTGTCTCTCTGTGTCTCTGTCTCTCTCACTCTCTGTTTCTCTGTGTCTCTGTCTCTCACTCTCTGTCTCTCTGTGTCTCTGTCTCTCACTCTCTGTCTTTTCGTCTCTCTCTGTTCGCGGGCTTGGAGCCGACTACCGATCGTCGTGCTTCTCTTCCCTCTTGTCCGCAGATCAAGAACGCGGCGGCCAACGTGCTGCGCGAGACGTGGCTCATCTACAAGCACACGAAGCTCGTGAAGAAGATCGACCACTCGCGCGTGCGCAAGCACCAGCGCAAGTTCCTGCAGGCGATCCACCAGTACGTCAGAGGGGGCGGGGTGGGGGAGGGGTTGGGGGGTGTTGGGGCCGGGGGGAAGGGTGCCGCCCGGCCCGTTTACCCGCAGATCCACGGCGTAATTGCGGGGCTGCGCCTGGAGTTTTCCCACTGAACTTGGCATTACGCACAGCAGCGGTCATGGCACCACCCCCGCTACTGCTGGCAGGATGATGCTCGCTTCACTGGCCAGGTGCTGAGTCGACTTGTGCTGCACAGGGGCAGCTGCCACTAGGGGGTCCCTAGGTGAGACCACATAACAGTCATTGCCCACTCCTGGCAGAGACTGATGCGGCCGCTCGCAAGCTCGGTGCTGAGTTGACTTGTGCTGCAGTGACAGCTGTCAGCGGGGGGTCCCCTAGGCTTTGGCAGATGAATTTCCGTTCACAGGCCAGATGCTGAGGCATGCCGCGCTGCACAGGGACAGCTGCCACTGGGGGTGCCGTGTTTCACCCGGCGTGTTGGCACGGGGTGGCGATGAGATAACAAGTCGCCTGCCGCGTGTGTGTGCCACCCTCTCCGAGACGCGCCGGTGTCGAGCTGGGCGGCTCTGTCCTCAACCAAATCCTTTCCCGTGACTCAAGGTCACTCGCCGCTACTTGACATCACCTCTGTTTGGTGTTGCTAAGTTAGGAAGTCGTGGGTTCGATCCCGACCCTGACACCTGCTGCTGTATATTTGGAGTTTGCGTCTCTCTCTCTCTCCCCGTGGTGGTCGCGTAGATTTTGCTCCGGGTCATCCTTCGGTTTTTCCCCCTCCACATTTAGAATCAACATCACCTGCGTTTACAGTATTTTGCTAATGCTTTACATTTCCACGGAATGATAAGCAACTTGGTTGAGCATAGGATGTTTTTTTTTCGCGGTTGCCCTGCTGTGTGGCTCTTTGTCGACGCGCGTTCAGGTCGTACCCGTGCGGCCGGGTCGTACCCGTGCGTTCGGCACAATGTCCGACGTTTCTCTCTACGTGCTGGCAGTGGGCGTGTTCGCTTGGTAAGGGTGTTGTTGCTAGCTCGTGAAGGATGCTCCTGGTCAGTTGGAGGCAGTCGTCCTCCAACAACAACGGAGGGCAGAGGAGCAACGCTCACAACTACGAGCGGAGTGCTGGGCGGATAAAATACAGCAAGTTGACACTATAGGAGTCGCAGCTGGTGCATGTGCCGGTCATCTCAGTCAGTCGACCCATGGCACCTGCTGGGTCTGTCCCATGACCTCCTGCCAGCAGCGAGACTTTGACATCACCAGGGCACTGGCGCCGTGGTGATGTCATCGTTACTTCGTGGCGAATGGCGAGTATCCGTATTGGTTGATGGCGGCCGTGGTGGTGATGGTGGTGATGGTGGTGGCTTTAATCGGCCTGGGGTTGGCGGTATTGATGGTAGAGATTTTTTTTGGCAGTGATGATGGTGGACTTAGCGGTGGCACCGTTGTCGGTGGTGGTGACGAAAGAGAGTGGTGCTCGTGGTAATTATGGTGATAGTGGTGATGATTATGATGGTCATGGTGGTAGCGGTGATCATGATTGTGGTGGTAGAGGTATTGGTGGTGGTCATGGTGGGTGATATTGGGATCTGCCAATAGCCCTCCCCGTCCACCCCCTTCCACATGCCAACCCCAACACCGCAAGAGTTTCCGTGGTGAAACAAATCGTCTGCTTAACCTCATGGCCCATCGGGGCAGTCCTGTTGGCGAGCAGCACCACGAAGGAGTGGTGTGGCCAGCACACGCCGAGCTGCCTTTGTCTCTCCACTGCTGATGTGTTTACACACTGCACCATGGTACGCCTTTAAGACTGCGTCGACCTGGGTGGCTCACATATTCACAGCCATAATATATAACCACGCCTTGCCACTGAGTGGCAGTGACATCACCACGGTACTTGTGCCAGGCTAGGTGCACGTCGAGGCCATCGCATGAAGTGGTGAAAGCTCGCTGATTGCAGGTCACGTGATAGACGCAGGTGTTGTGGGTTGACTCGCTGACAAAGCCAGAAACAAAGATCCCCCGTATAGCCTTCACAGACTGTAAGAGCAAGTGCTACAAGCAAGCTCCTATGAAGGGTGGACAGCACCGCGCCAGCCGCCTTTGTCTCCCCGTGCTGATATTTACACATCACTCCGGGTACACATGTGAAGCTGAGTCGACCTAGGGGAGGCCCAGGCTCAGATAATAGTCACTGGTGTTGGCCGTGAGCGGGAATCGAACTCGGGTCGCCGGCTTCGTAGCGCAGCGCGACAAACCACACACACGCACACACACGCACACGCACGCACACACGCACACACACATGCACACACACCCGCAAATGCACACACACACACATGCACACACGCGTACATGCGCACATGCACACACGCACATGCACACACGCACATGCACACACGCACACATGCACATGCACACACACACGTGGGTTCTTCTCTCCCTTGCCGCTCCTCTTGCCGGAGGTCGCGACCCCACCCCTCACCTTTCCTACATCCCCCCCACCGCCCACCACCCCCCCCACATCCCCCCCACCCCCCCATCTTGGTCGCCACTCATCTCAGCTTGAATTTCTCGGCGTCGCGCTGCTGCTGAGATCCACGTTACCTGATTTGCATGCGGATGGGGCTCCTGATTTGCACAAGAATAGAGGAGCAATGGGGAGCAGTGGAGGAGCAGTGGGGCAGCAAATGGGGGGAGGCATGGGGGTGAGCAATGGGGGGGTTGCAATGGGGGGTTGCATTGGGGGGGTTGCAATGGGGGGGGGGGGGGGGGGGGGGGGGGGGTGGGGGGGGGGGGGGGGGGGGGGGGGGGGGGGGGGTTGCAATGGGGGGTTGCATGGGGGGGGGGGGGGTTGCAATGGGGGGGGAAATGGGGGGTGGGGGGTTGCAATGGGGGGGTTGCAATGGGGGGGCATGGGGAGGAATGGGGGGGGGGGTTGCAATGGGGGGGTTGCAATGGGGGGGGGGGGGGCAATGGGGGGTTGCAATGGGGGGGAGGAAATNGGGGGGGGGTTGCAATGGGGGGTTGCAATGGGGGGGTGCAATGGGGGGGGTGGGGGGGGGGGGGGTTGCATGGGGGGGTTGCAATGGGGGGGGGGAATGGGGGGGGGGGGGGGGGGGTGGGGGGA